>VUQR01031634.1:0-16526 GCA_015108515.1 Hemichromis elongatus | reverse complement strand
GTCATGGGCAGCTCTTGTGCTGTGATATGTGGTCTGGGAGAACACAGGCTCTGTACCTGCTCAGGTACAAGTGCTTGTTTAGGTGGACGCTGGATTCCCAGGAGGCCCCTGGCCCAGCTATCTGGGGAGTGGTCCACAGGGTCATAGGTTGACCCACACACACACACACACACACACACACGCGCGCGCGCGTATACTCTGTTCACACTTATGTCTGTTTGAAGTCGTCACATGTTAATGAAACTATGCATATTCATGTAACCACAATAAAAGGAGTGCTAGGGGAAGGCCGCCGAGAGTCTGACGAGGTTTAGCGGAGGAACGGCGCTTGACCTCGGTCGGCCTCCCTCGTGCGTGAGATCACATAAAGAGCTCTGACTTGTGTCTTGCTTTGCTGCAGCAGTTTGTTGTCTCGTGTGTTCCAGCGGGGCTTGTGCTTAGATAAACACGACAACATCGTTATTAAATCGGTTAAAGGAGACATCCGAGTTGATGTGCTTTTTCACTTCCACCACATTAGTTTCATCTTTACACAGGCGCTGGCAGCTGATTGGCTTAAATGGTCACCACTGACAGGCTGTCGGTGCTGCATTAGGTCAGGGGAGAACTGGGCCCACAGGTGTCTGTGGGAGGGGCTACATAGAGACAATCACTGCTGATTGGCAGATGCAGCGTTCAGATTGTGTCCACCGTGGAAACGATCCTCCTGTCAGTAACGCCGTGCAGCGGTTGGTCTGCACGGAGGCAGAGGCGGATCCTCACCAGCTGGTGGAGACGTGGTGATGCTGAAGTCCTCACAGACACAGTTTTCCAAACTTGAGAAGGCTCATTTGTTCTGTCACTCACACATTCCTCTCATGGGTCCAACATCTCTAAAATTAGAAATATCCTGATCGGCACTGTTGGGATTTTGAAAAAGGCTTTTGGATCATTGCACAAAATAAATATTCCAATTTTAAACATTTACAGTCGGCTCGAGATGGGGGGAGGGACTTCCCATAATGCATCATGGCAGCTAAACTGGGAGGTGAACTTATAACTGAGGCAGCGGGTGTCGCCGTGCTGGTTGTTCTGGTGCATTCATCGTACGCTGCACTGCATCACCGGAGGGTAAACGGTGTAAACAACATTAAAACATCACCCAGCACTCAGACGGTGTTCCTGATGGAGTAGACCTCCCCTCCTCTAGACATGAGCATCCGCGCCACGGCCTGCACCAGATCGTAGACCTGCTGAACGTCCCGGCGGTCCGGGTTATTGTTGAGGATGTGGTACCTGTAGCCCACTCTGAAAAGCAGCTCAGCTCCCGTCGCCCGTTGCTGTCTC
Source organism: Hemichromis elongatus (assembly GCA_015108515.1). Lineage (NCBI taxonomy): Eukaryota > Metazoa > Chordata > Actinopteri > Cichliformes > Cichlidae > Hemichromis > Hemichromis elongatus. The sequence goes on along the minus strand of VUQR01031634.1, from coordinate 15,200 downwards.
TGGATGTCTGGAGCCTCCGGGTTAGCATAGGTGCAGAGGATCCTGGTGTACCTCCACACATCTATCCCAAAGACCTCCTCCACCTGCCTCACGGCGATGAGATCCTCCACGGTGGAGGGCCCCGCCCTGACGACCAGCAGGACGGCGTGGGGCTGCAGCATGTTGACGCATGTGGAGATGTCTCTCTTCACGGCGTCGTTGGATGTTTCCGAGAGACCGGGAGTGTCGGCTACGGTCACCTGGTGGCCGAACACCCACTCGCTCTGCCAGCAGCAGGATGATGTCCCTGAGGAGAGGAAACCACCAGTTTACTCTGAACGTGCTCCCAGTTTGAGGCGTTTGGCCTCCATTTCTAAGCTAATGTTGGCCGTGTAGGGGAGCCAAAGAGCCTGGGGCTAAATCAGTCCACAGACGGGTTAAACTTATCTGAGTTACCTGAGGATGGACCGCCTGGACTGAAGGCGAGCCTTCCTAGGATGGCGTTCCCACTGGAGCTCTTCCCCACTCCAGGCCTCCCGACCACAACCAGTCTGATGTCGGACACTGAGATGGAGAAAGCGTGCTGTTAAAACCTGATTTAAAGGATATTTGGATCACCCGTCTCAGCAGGTCCTATCAGCCCAGGCTGGGTTTTCCTACATCTAAATGAAATGATGGGCCTTAGTGACGACGACCCCGGGCGGTCGTGCACGCCCTGACGTCAGGAAACTAGCCTGTCTACAAACATCGAGCGTGCGGTCTCTGATGAAGTGCAGCGTTACGTGTGTCGTGTTGTATCTGCTTTTCTTTGGCCCGACACTCACTAGTATGAACAAGGTCGTCATGGCGCTGCGATCGCGAGGAAAAGCCCGTCCTGACGTCGGAGTCTGAGGTTCTCCTCGTGAACGCTCTCCTGACTCGTCCTGTCACGTCATTCTTGTGTAGGTGGTTGAGGAGGCTGGCTGTGCTCATCACGACCCGTGTCCATGCCACAGGTACAGCCCCTCGATTTGTTTGCCTGGTCCTCCTGTGTTGCCATGGTTACTATTGCAAACCTTCATCTAAACCAGTGAAAACTATCGCAGTAACCAGCGTGTCTGGTGACAGCGCCAAATAAACGATAGACTATGAGATGAAACGACAGACGCTTTAAAGTCGTCATCGACATTCTTCGTGATGTCACACAGCCCTGCGCTCACACGTCAAAGGAAGAGTGCAAAGTACCGAGGACGTCCCTGATTTCATTTTTACATAAACTTAAAGATTTTAAAAGTCGGTGGCAGCATCGGTGTGCCTCACACTGGGACAGGTCACAGTCTCCGGTGTACCTGTGTAACGCTGCAGGAGCGAGCGCTCCTCCTCCAGGGGGAGGGGCCAACCCGGCCACAGGCATTTAACCAAGTTTGTAGCGTCTTCGAAATCATCAGACTCGTCCTGGTCGTTACTGGCTGTTACTTCGTCCGGCCAACAGAACCTGAGGTTCTCTCTCAGGCGGTCAGCGTTAAACGTCAGAACCTGAAGGACAAAAACAAACGTGATGAACTCTGACGGCACACCTGGAGGAGTGTTACTGAGAGAACATGTGAACCTCTGCTGAGGTCCTGCAGTCAAACATAAACCAGGCTCTCAACCCTGAAGCTCCCACAGCTGCAGTTCCTCTGACACCCAGCAGAGGCAGCAGGGAGTCAGTCTCCATAGACTCCCATGTTAAAGTTTACAGCAGAAACAAACATGTTTACAGCCTGATACATAAACTGGGATGGACTCTACAGATCATTTCCCCTCATAAAGACTGTTAGGATATTTTTATAACTCACCTGTTTAAATTGTACTAAGGCTTAAAGTCTGCATTATTAAGGGCGTGGCCTCTTTGGCTGACAGGTACACAGACAGCCGTACCTGGTATCAGTTTCCACTCATCATGGGCATGAATGTTGAGCTATTTTGGTGCGTTTAATGATTTCTTTGAACTGTTGTTTTTCCAGAGTGGAATGATTGTACACCAGATATTTAATGGCTTTAAATTTGAACTCATTCAGGATTTTATTTAATCCACACGGGCACGAAAGTATACGTGTAAGGAGCAGCTGTGACCCACCTGGTGGAGCGGACTGTCGGAGGGTAGCCGATCTGATGCCCAGCTACTCCAGCGAGATACTAAACCCCAAGCCGCCTCTCAGTGAGTGTGAATGTTACACAAGGTGCTTAAGTGTAGCGGTTTTATGAATGTGTGCGTATGAGGCCCACTAATATTTGGTTTCATGTTTCTCAGCAAGCTGCACCTCAACCAGATGCTTTTGGTAGCTATCAACAAGCTTCTGGCATCATTCTGATGTACACTTCACGAATTCCTTTAAACTGGTGGTTTTCCTACACAGACCTGGAACAGTCCACAAATATACCTCCACCAAAGCATCAACGTGGCTGTGAGACCACGTTCCTACAAGACTGCTCAAAGACGTCCTGCCATTAATCAATGCTTCAATCCTAAATATGATCTCTCCCCAACCGGTCGCAGCAGATGGCCCCGCCCCTCCCCGAGCCTGGTGCTGCCGGAGGTTTCTTCCTGTTAAAAGGGAGTTTTTCCTTCCCACTGTCGCCAAAGTGCTTGCTCATAGGGGGTCATATGATTGTTGAGTCTTTCTCTATATTTTTTAGGGTATTTAACTTATAAAAAATATAAAGTGCCTTGCTATATGAATAAATGAAACTGAAGTGTGGACTGTGTATGGTGTTTCTCTTTGTTGTTTTAACTGTGCTTTACAAATAAAATTGACTGGAAGCGTGGATACGGCTCTTTTTAACGCTCCTATACAGTCGATGCTTACGGCTTCAATGACCAAGATAGCAACAATTCACCTACGACTAACCCTGATGGAATATATACGAACATCAGTTACAAATAGAAGATCACGTGAAATGCTTCACGTATTGGTGAAGAGTGACGAAGAGGAGCAGTGAGGGTACCTGTGCGTTCGCCACATGCAGGGCGATGGCGATGTGATCCCAGACGTAAAATGGAGGTCGTGCAGGTAGTTTGTGAGCGTCCATCTGGTTTCCATCAGGTCTACAGATCAACTGATAACTGAGGGGAAGGATGAAGAGCACATCACTTACTCTCATAGTTTCTGTTCGGGTTTAACAAGCGTCGCATCGGACAGCTGACTGATGGTTCTCGTGCAACCTGTTCCTGCGTCATTCCATAACACGTGAAGCAGGTCAAACATCTGCAGTTGATTTGAAGCACTGAACTTGTATTTGGTGATTACTGGCTGGAACCGTTGATATGAGATCCAAAGACACGTGAGCCGCTGTCTTATTTTGAAAGTCCACGTTTTTGTTTCCTTGATTAGAGTCGGGTTCATAAGTTATTGGACGATAACGTTGTTGTTCTTCTGTACACCATCAGACTGTGACACTTGGCCCTGACTCGCCAGAAGGTGAATTACCTCTTCAGTGCAGTCCTTTCACATGTGTCCCTGTGTGATTCTTACCTGTGTGATTCTTACCTGTGTGATTCTTACCTGTGCGTCTCACACATGGCCTCCGGTCTCCAGATGAAGCGTCCGTCTCTGTAAGTGCAGACAGCGTCCGGGTCATCACGAGGGAGCAAAGGATACCTTGAGAATAACAGCTGATTGGCTGGGCTGTGGACCAGCACAGAGTACTGCACTTCCTGTTTGTACAGGGAGGTCTTGAACACCCTCATGATGGGCGGAGCTCCGGAGCAAAACTGGAGAAGATAACAGGAGTTTCAGGGGAAGAGCAGCGAGCTGTAATCACTCCATTAGCTAACAGACACAGACAGCTACTCTTAACGTTACATGTGCTGAGTTGGTAAAGTATCACTGGAGAAGTTGCAAATGTCTGTAAAACAGGAAGCTGGTGTGAGGTTAGGCGACCATTTATGTGCTGCAGGATAAGCCTCTCATCACTGCACACCTGAATGCGATGCGTGAGCAGCAGTTGAGCCACTCTGGGGCAGGTAGAGGGGATAGTGGCCTGTGGCAGTGAGAGGTTGAACCTCCTGGTCAGGACCGCCCTAGCTGCTCAGCGCAGGCACAAAGTACCAAGTACGCCGTCTGGTGTTCCTGGAGGACGAGCTCAGCTGCGTCAGGCTCTTTCTCCGCCTTCCTTTTGTGAGCCTGTTTTGCAGCCTTGATGCGTCTCTGCAGCTCTGCCCTCTGTTACGGCCCCTGGCCTCAAGTTGGCCCGCCTTTCTGGATGGAGCTGGGGGGGTCCTGGGACTCACAGGTGGTTGGCTGGCTGGGGACCCGTGCCCGGCCAGCTTTATGCAGATCAGAATGTCTACACACTCCATTGGCTGCTGCGAGATCCTCGGGCGCAGCGGACCAATGACGTGGCTGACTGCGTTTACCTGCGTGTATAAAAGGGGCTGAGGACTGGCGGTCCCTCCTGCATCTGTGCCTCTGCGTTTGAACCGCTGTTTTTGAGTTGTAGTCATGAGTTGTTTGGAGTGTTAAAGGGTAAATGGCCTCGTGTGTCCTTTCACTAACGGGTTTCTGTTGTGATAATAAACCTCGTATTTGTTTGAATCTAACCCCTCCGTGTCTGGGCTCACTTATGCGACCCCCCCTGTTGCCTAGCTGAGCCGGGTCGTAACACCCTCGCAGACACATCTGAGGCCGTCCAAGGCTTTTGGTTGGTCCACTGTCACGTTTCCGTGCAGCTCGTATGTAGAACAGCACCATCTCTGAAGGGGAAGGTGATCAAAACCGCCCCGTTCAGTGTTGCGGCTGGCAGACTTCTCCGTCAGGGCGGCTTGGATCTTTCCTGGGGGGTAACCTGTCGCTGCTGCTAACAGGAGCAGCGACAGGTAATGTGACAGTCTCAGGTGAGGCGAGGCACAGTGCTGCAGGCTTGCTTCGTGTTTGAATGTGATGTGATCCCACGTATTCTTCCACCTGGGGGAGCCCTGCTTATACAGACTTTGGACAGCATTTAACGGGAACTATCACACCACAGTGACATCACTCTAACGGCAGGATTAAACAAACAGGTCAGAGTAACATATGAAGAACGGGAGCCTACACAAAAGTTACAGCATGGGCTCAAATGGTGGTCATAAATATTTTGTACTTTAAATCAGGATTTGTGTGTGGACATGTGGACTCAACTTTCATCTTACGGGCACAAATTTTGACCCCGTTTTTTCTTCCTTTCAGCTGATTGGTCAATGTCATGCCAATCACAAATTGAACTATCCAGTGAGAACAGATGGGATTGGCTGTCGGAGGGATGCTTGACTGAGCTGCAGGTCCTTGAAGGGTGACACAGTTTGAAGCTGGAGGATCTTGAATATAAATGTCCCATCAGGCTCATACAAGCAGCTGTTGAAAGGATACAGTTGTGTTACAGCAGTGGTCAGAAATACCATCATTACTTCAGTATTACTTTAACACAACATCCGGGTTGAGCCGGGACCACTGCTGTGAGTCACACTGTGCAGCATAAAGGCCGTTTCACATCGGACGCGTGCGCTCAGCTCACCGCTAACTGACAGCGAAGGATCTCGAGTTGGCTGCGCTGGCTGCTGAGCTCTGACGGTGTGTGGTTTGTAGCGGCCGCTGTGCGTGCACTAGATGCGCCTGATCCTTGTTGTTTCAAAACAGGCATCTCTGACTCGATCTCCTCTACCAGACTTTGTGTTGTGTTCAAATGTTTGATAAAAACCTGTCGCTCATTCATAACGAGCGAAGCTTTGTAACTGGCCCGACTAGTGAAGACTGTGTCATTTCCACTACACTGCTTTCCCTCCGAGGTCGACGGCGCCTCTGAAAACACTCTGGAGGTCCCCGTGTGAGAGCGCCACCCTGTGGGGAAACGTTTACTTGGACACACACAGATGGTTTCCTTCAGTTATCCTTCAAGGACCTGCAGCTCAGTGAAGCATCCCTCCGACAGCCAAACCCATCTGTTCTCTGATTGGATAGTTCAATTTGTGATTGACATGACATTGCCCAATCAGCTTAAAGGAAGAAAAACAGGTCAAAATTCGTACTGGTAAGTTGAAACTTGAGTGCAGAGTTTCCACACACAAATCCTGATTTACAACTACAAAATATTTATGACCCCATTTGAGCCCAGATTAGAGCTGTGTGCATGAGCTCCACGTCGGACTAACACGGGCCTCTGAACAAGCGTGAGCGGCTCTCTCTGACAGCAACACGGCATCACATGACGTCTGACCAACCACGAGGCTTCTGGACAGAGCGCGCAGCAGCACGTTGGAGGAAGCAAACACCAGGACGTCTGTCCACAGCTACAGCAGGACAAAGATCTAAGCTAACGGTCATGAATGAAGCAACGCTGTGAAGGAGAGTGGACCAGAGCTCCTCCACTGTGGGAGACCCACAGACAGGGGTGGGCTGCTTCTTACTGTTAAATAAATAATATCACGCTGACATCATTTCAGACCTGATGCATTCCTGTTATATCTGGATACGTAGAGCTGAGAAAGGGCGTACTCCATCTTGATGACTGCAGTTATTCTCTTTACGTGTCCGACTTTTAATGTTTTCTTTGTTCTGGATCTGAACTCTGTGGGCCGTGCGCTGACAGACAGAGGAGCGGGTACCTGCTCGCTGTAGGCGCTCAGCACCTCCTGCAGGGGGAAGGTGAAGCGGTACGAGCCCAGCCTGGACTTCTCGCTGAAGGCTGGAGAGGAGGCGAACCTCCACAGGAAGCTCTGCTGCCTCGCGGCCTGCTCCTCCGTCCTGTTAGGGTAGGTCTCCTCCAGGAGCCTCGTCTCGGCCTCCTGGATCTCCTCGGGTCCCACAGCCAGACTCCACCACACCAGGACCTGACTGTGAGGATCCCCGAAGCCCTCGTCCACCTTGATGCAACATAAGCCCCGTCGCTCCGTGTCGTGTTTCAGATGGCTCACGTGGAACTCGGGTCGGGGGTACGGAGGGATGTCTTCCCTGAAGATGTACTGGTTCTCCAACCCATACCTTTGAACTTCCTGTTTCAGATGATCCAGCCTGGAGTGCTTATAGTATAGAAAATGTTCTAAAGGTCCTCTCTTGTTTCTCTGTGTCTGCATGATCAGAGGTGAGGCGTCACGGGTGGATCATCAGCTCTCTGTGGTAGAGCTGCAGAGGCCGGGCTCACGTCTTTCTTCCTGCTCCAGCGAACGCTACGAAGCACAAAAGTCACCATCAGTGTGAAACTTAGCATTAAACCAGCCTGAGAAGCTCCACTTACTCAAAAACCAGCAGCTGGACTGACCATCGCACCAGTGGTGGTTTGGAGTACTGCAAACGCATTTCCTGCCTGGTGCAGTTTCTCCTACTCGAGTCCTGACTGTGTTTATACACCGAATACTCTGACTTCCTGTCTCATGTTAGGGTTACCCTAACCCTGGTTGGTGTCTTTGACCCTGTAGTTACTCTGTGTCTCCTCTTTTCACACACTTTTGTGTTTGTTCTCAGTTACTCTTTGTCAGTCAACCTGTCGTGATTGTTTGAAGCACACACAGTTTCTATCACAAACACATTTGAGCTACCTCCATGAAGCGCAGCCGCAGAGCAGCCCCGTCCCTGCATCAGTCCCCCGGGAGGTGGCGTGTTGGTGCCACGGGGCATCAGTCACGGTGGACGTGTTTTCCTGTTGTTCCTTCAGAGTTTCGGCGGATCCACCGAGTCAGCCCTGCGAGTCCGGCTCGGTTCAAAATCCTCTCAGCGGCGCCCGGACACACCGCACATGCGCAGTAAACTTCCTGCAGCTGTCACAGCTGGAGTGTGACAGCTCGATGCTGCTGTGGGGAGCTGCTCACGGGTCCGGCTGTCACCTGGAGACTCCACGGTGTCCTGTCAGCTGTGGGCGTGGCCAAACACGCCTGCGATATGAACTCTTATTATGGTCTGTAAATAGGCAGATAACAGCTGATAGCGCCTAAGCCTTAGGCTTAGCCTTAACCCCTAACCTTGACAGCATGCTGTCACGTGACTATTCACCACGAACAGCACATAAATAAGCCCGTGTGACGCGCCCCCTACCGGCAGAGGCACACACACACACAAATGTAAAAATGACAAACCGCGTGATAAAAATGTGAATGCATCGTGGTCAGATGACGTCACATACTAGACACCTGTAGCAGTGAGCGATCAGCTGTTCCCATCAGGCGCTGTCACAGTGACACCACAGTTACATTGGCTGTTGTGTGATGTCATCTAACTGTGCTTTGTTTAATGAAGACATCCACACGTTAATATTTTTGGACGCTTTAGGTAAAAGACTTTTATTCTGAAAGATGTGATCAACGGAAGTTATTAATGTTGTCAACAGAGGAGCCCGGCCACTTCCGGTTAGATTAATCATTAAACTAAGTTAAATAGCCTGTCTGAAGTGTGTGTGTGACGTTAAAACGGTGAGAGGAGCTTTAGGTGAGGGGCGGAGCTGGAAAACTCTTTGTCCGGTTTAAAGCTCGTTTCCGGTCCCAGCTGCCGTCAGCCACGTCAGAGGACTACACCTGCTCAGGTAAGACAGCCCGCAGTACTCTGTTTATTATTCTGAAAGTTTAAAACTGATCTCCTCAGTCTGTGGGTGAAACTGTGATCAGCGTCCACGCAGCACACCAGACTGCGTTTAAAAAACGTCACATTTTACAGTACCTGAACCAGTGGCAGAGACTAATGCTGGCTTCCTGGCGCCTCTTGAGGCCGATAAACTTCTCTATAGTTTTGCATACTTACTGCACCAAACTCCATTTAAATTCTTCACATTTCTAACACCCGCCTCAGTAACACAGGCTGATCTTTGCTTGCGGACACAAACGGCACCAAACCACTGAAATATCTTTTGAAGTTACCTGATGTTGGTAAATGGCCTGCATTTATATAGCGCTTTGCATTACAGTCATCCACCCATTCACACACTGTTGTAGCACCACAGTGCAAAAATCCCTTGTTGTAAGTAATCATTCTGTATTTACTAGTTTTTTTATTCCAATACATATCACTGATTTAAAAACTTCACAGTGTAGAACATGTATGGATTACAACCACAAACTTAGGAGCAATAGAACCGAATCATAAAGACAAGCTTTCCATCCTCTGCAGGTGGGGTTACTCTCACCTGTGTGAGGATTGGAGCGCTCCTCTCTCCAGGATGCTCCAGGGGCCGTACGGCGACCCGGACCAGGGCCGGCTCCTCATCCGGCTGCCCTTCAAGATGTTCGCCGTGGGGACGGTTCTGCTGCCGGTGACCGGCTTCATCGCCTGCATCATCGTCTCCCTCGTCTACCACTATGAGGACACGACGCATGCTCACTGTAAGGTAAATGTGGAAGCGCAGACCTTAAAGAAGATCACTCGGGCTGCGATCCCTACTGCACAGAGGCAGACTTTACACACTTTCAAGTTAAAATCATTTGGGTCTTGTGGTCATAGTAACGGCTGACACGGCCACAACAGACGACATGCCTCAAAGTCTTTTATTTTCATAGAAGCAGGGAAACCTTCTAAATGTCAACAGATCTCTGAGCAGACTGATGTCACTTCCTCCTGGGGAGGGTCGTGACCTTTGAATCGTAGTGTGATGTTTAGTTTTAGTCGTCTGTTCAACCAGCAGCGTTCGGCCCAACCACTGCAACAGTCGCCTCAGCACGCTTTGAATTATAAGGACCTACAATGAGACAACGAAGACCGAGGAAACCCAACAACCATCATAATCTCATCGTACATCTGTGTAGTGATAAAGGCGTTCTGTTCTGTTCGACCCTCTATGAGCAAGCACTTTGGCGACAGTGGGAAGGAAAAACTTCCTTTTACAGGAAGAAACCTCTGGCAGAACCATGCTTGGGGGGGCGGCGGCCTGTCAAGGCCAGTTGTGATGAGGGGAGGAAACCTGACACTTCTGGGGTCAAACACGTGTTAAACACTTAACACTTCCTGTTTTTAACGGCGTGCTGTAGCATCAGAGGTGTTCAGGGTGGAGTGACTTTCAGAGTTTCTTCTTCCAGGTGTCCAACTACCTCCCGTCCATCAGCTCCTCCGTCACCCGCGTGCCGGAGCGCTACATTTGGCGTGTCTGCATCGGGCTGCACTCGGCACCGCGGTACCTGATGTCCTTCGCGTACTTCAGCTTCTACCGTGCACGCTTTCGTGGTCAGGAGCGGGAGCGGCTGCTGAGCGGGCTGGCGCTCCTCTGCAGCCTCGCCGAGAACACCGGCCTGCTGCTGCTCACATACGTGTCGTCCAAAGAAGACCGTCGTGAGTATGCGGCGGTCAGCTGACCGTGAGCTTCCGACGTCTCTAATCTGAAACGTCGATGACTGTCTGTCTCCGCAGGTTACCATGACAACGGGTTCAGAGTGTTCACAGGGAGCTCGCTGGTGCACATGGTCATCACGTGCTGGCTGTGGTACGTCATCAAGAGACGCTTCGAGAGCGCAGAGGTAACCTGACCTCGTCGACTCAGAGCCTCGGCTTTCTGTGCAAACATCTGGTTGAACATCTGGTTCGCACATGTGCAGAAAGACTCAATGTGACTGTGGAACTAGGAACAGAGATAAACGTCACACGGCTTTGCATTCGTCACAACGACGATTAAATCTGTGAAAAGTTGTAACTTTAAGTTCATAGTTCATGGAGCAAAAACACAAACACATCGCTCTCCTTTTATTATTTTATTGTAAATGATCTGTAGAGCTGTTAATCCCACACCGTGTCCTTCTCAGGAGGACCTGTCCTATCGGCGGAAGCTGCGTTTCTTCGTTTTAAACGCCGCCTGTTGTTTGGCTTCCTACTTACTCTACAAACGCCACAACGAGCGCTGTGAACCTGGAGGTAAGTGCGGCTCTGGCTCACGTTTAAAGCCGAGTCCAGAATGACTGTCCGGAGGACGGTGGTGGTCCCAGTCTTTGAGAAGGGGGACTGGGGTGCAGGGGAAGAGGAGCTGGTACTCTACAGGTTTGTCAGGAGTACAGAAGGCCTTTGACTGCGTTCCTCAGGGCGTCCTGTGGTTGGTGCATCAGCAGGATGGGGTATCAGGACGTTCGTATTCCTGGTGTGTGTTGGACTCTGCTACGGCTGTTCTTGGTCCCTGATTCTGTTCATTCTTATGGACACAGTTTCTAGGCATAGCCAAGGGTTGGAAGATCTTCAGGCCTTTTTGGAGATTATCAGGCTGTGAACTGAAGTTTGCATTTGATTGTGAAGCAGTAGAAATCACAATGGGCACCTCCAAGTCTGAGCCCACGGCTCTCAGCCAGAAAAGTGTGCAGTGCCTGTTCTGGTTTGGGGAGTATCTCTGGGGTTTGTTCAGAAGTGAGGACTGGCTCCAAACCATAAGTCGATCTATTTAGACGAATAAAGAGCTGAATGAGAGATCACGTCTTTCCGCCGGCTTCAGTTTTCCTACCAGAAGAGCTGCAGACGGTATCCATGGAGACGGACTCTGGTGTCTGCGTAGACTGCTGCAGACGGAGAGATGGTTGGTCGGTTCAGTCGTTTGCTGCTTCGTGTGTGCGTTTTCCAACCTGGCCCAAACTCCTCATGCTTCAGTTTCAGCCTGACCACATGTGGTAGTGCCTCCTAGTGGCAACAGGAAGTGCCATAATTTGCACTTTGAAGCAGCGCTGCAGATCAGAGCTAACTGTGATTCTTCATCGTCGCTGTAACTCGGATACACTGACCAGTCTGCTCTGTCTCTCTCCAGTCTACACCTTGTTCGCCTTCGTCGAGTACCTGATGGTCTTCTCCAACATCGCCTTCCACTTTACGGCTTTCTGGGACTTTGGCAGCAAAGAGTTGACGGTGGCCACGCCGCTGATACGACACTGAGCTCCGCCCAGAGAGACGAAGAGCTTTTAAACATCTGGGTTTAAAGTCTGAACTGTCAGTGCAGTGAGGACTACGTCCATATTTTATTTACAAGCTACAGTCTACTGCTGGAGCGTTTTTAATGCACTTACCTGAACAATTATACAGCTGCTGTGCAGTTAGTCTGAACTCCAGTTTACGATGTTACTGAGCAGCTTTCAAAATCAGAGATACTTCATTTATCCCCAGAGGAAAGTTAAGATACGACAGAGCAGCATGGTGTTAAAGATGAGGACAGGGCATCAGGATGAGATAATAAATACACAGAATAAACAGTATGTACACAGTTTTAAAATTAAAGTGACTCGATAGGTGAATAAATAACTGTTAGTGAATAAAGAGAATTTGTCAGAGTTGATGTGGGATCAGAGAAACTAACGTGAAGCTGAGATCCAGCAAAACAAATACAGTCTTGTTAAAATTGAGAGTAAAAGTTTGTTAAATGTTATATAAATGCTACAGCTGGGATCTCGTAATGGAGTCATCGTTCTGTTACACGAGCTTTTAAAACTTTTTTAAAATTTTTCTTACATATTATTCAATGTTTCTGTGTTTACAGAGTTTTTATAATCCGTCACTATGTCTGTTTCTCTGATAAATGCATCATCATGTTCTGCTGCTTAATAAAACCAAACACGGAACTGCTGGTTTATGGCTGCTCTCCTTCATCTCAAGACTACAGACCCGCTGAGCTGGTGTTTGTGTTTACGTGTGTCAGAAACTGGTGAATAAAATCATACAGTGAATGTGAGGCTGGGTGACAGCAGCAGGCGAAAGGAAGGCTTTTATTCTGAAGGACTTGGTTACCGGAAGTAGTAGTTTGTTGCCGTTACCGGAGTGTGTGTGTCCTCCGGTGAAATAACCGGTAAACTGTATCATAAACTGCGTAGAAAGTGTGCGCGCGACATTAAACAGGTGAGGTCAGCTTCGAAACAGCCGTGTGGCGGGAAACGGACGCTTTTACAGGTGTGGAGCTGCGCTTCGAGTCACAATCACGGAAGTTGTCGGCTAACGTTGCTAGCTGCTGTGATTAGCTGGGCTGACAGGATTAGCTCCCGGGCTGGGGACACCTGCGGAGGGCTCGATGGCAGCGAGGAGGAACGAGCCCGGGGAGCCGTGAAGGTGAGCCTTGTCACTCGGCCTACCCCATACTCACAGCCGCACGTCTGCCACGTCAGATGACTAAGTCACCTGTACAGGTGAACAGGGACGTGTTCAGAGCGCAGACGCGAGTAACGGGACCGAACCTTTTACGTGATATTTCTGTGCTGTGAGTGAATTTCTCTGCAGATCAGCAAACAAACCGTTTTAAAATGTTCTCCGTGACCTTTAACCCCTATGTTCGTCGGCACAGACACAGCTCAAAGTCCGTTCGGAAGACTTCACATGTTTAAGTGTGGAGATGACCTGTGACGGTCAAAGAAACCGGCCTGATAGAAGGTCCCGGTGAGAGACGCTGGTTTTTAGTAAACTGCAGTTCCGGTCTGATCCAAACGAGCTGCTGGAATCAAATCACATAGTTAATCATCACCACGGACTCCCAGGTGAGGAGTCAGCAAACTTGATTTAAAATAAAATTCTTAGGATTTTAAAGTGCGGCACATCAGCAGAGGGTAGTGCAGGCCCAGACGGCGTTTAGGTGTCCCCCCGTTCAGCAGACAAACAGCAGATACCACTCATAGTTCAACTTGAGTGACATCACCACAGCCCGGAAATCCAACGTTAGGATCGAAGGTGTTTACCTCTTTATGGCTCCACCCCCCCCAGGATGCTCCAGGGGCCGTACAGCAGCCTGGACCGGGACCGGCTCCTCATCCGGCTGCCGTTCAAAAGCTTCGCCGTGGGGACGGTTCTGCTGCCGGTGACCGGGTTCATCGCCTGCATCTTCATCTCCCTCCTCTACCACTATGAGGACGCGACGTACACGCACTGTAAGGTGAGCGCTGATGTGGAAGCACGCAGACGTCAGCAGGACGCTGCTGATTCATTTAAACCACAGTCCAGCTGACAAGTAAAAATATCAATTTTGGTGATGACGCTCCGACGCCACACCTCACCCTCAGGTGTCATCAGGACCCGCCCACCTGATTCACCTGAAGTCCTTTTTCTTCCAGGTACCCAACTACCTCCCGTCCATCAGCTCCGCCATCAGCCATGTGCCGGAGCGCTACATCTGGCGTGGCTGCATCGGGCTGCACTCGGCGCCGCGGTACCTGGTGGCCTTCGCCTACTTCAGCTTCTACCGCAGTCGCTTCGTCAACAGGCTGCCGGAGCTGCTGCTGAGCGGGCTGGCGCTCCTCTGCAGCCTCGCCGAGAACACCGGCCTGGTGATGCTGACGTACGTGTCGTCCACGGAAACCTACAGTGAGTACGGCGCGGTCAGCTGACCCAGGTCCTCCATTCAGGGGATAGCCTTTCTGACATGCTGACGGCTGTTTGTCTCCACAGGTGTTCATAAGTACGGGTTCATCACGTTCATAGGGAGCTCGCTGGTGCACATGCTCATTACCTGCTGGCTGTGGTACGTCATCAAGAGACACTACGTGAGCCCAGAGGTAATGCTTCCTGTCAGCCTGCTGTCTGTCTGCAGTCTCGTTTAGTCGTCACAGATGAGTTTTAGTCAGCGGCGGTTTCATCATCCATCAAAAATGACCCCGTCCCAGGCTCAGTGCTAGTTTTCAGAGATCAGCTGCTTTCTTTACCAGCTGTTTGGTAGAAACTTAATACATGAGTTTTAAACGGCCTTCAAAGCTTTCTGTAGACAAACGTGAGTTCAGGTGTCGAGTCCTGATGATATCTGAGCTGGCTGTTGAAAAGTTCTCAGATCACAAGGAGCCACGTCACCGTCGGTGCTGTCGACAGCAGGAGGCGCTGTTCAGCTAAAAATCACTCCATGGGTCAGTCGGTGTGAGGTTACAGAGCTCTGAGAGGATCAGTAGAGCCTGAGCAGATCGGGTCTGTGAGTGTTTATGGAGGCTTTGTTCGGGTCTTTGAAGAGTTCTTGTGGTACTTGAAGGCATCGTGAGGGTTCAGCGTCCTCGTGTGGGTCCACGGCCACGTCTGTGGAGGATTTCAGATCCTGACGGTGGTTCATGTTGTTCCTGTTTGGGTTCAGGTGAAGGTGACTCTGGGGCAGGTTTGTTTCTTCTAGACATGATTGAAGGACTCGAGAACTTCGGAGTCCTTGAGGAAGATTTTGGATTACTAGTATCTCGTACTGGTACTTTGAGGTGGTTCTATGAGGACTTTGTCATTATGATGGTTCAGGAAATTTTGAGGAGGATCACATGATTCTGAAAGACATTGTGGTAGACACTGTTGAGGATGAAGGATCAGGTAGTAGGGTCTGTCTTTGTTGAGGTGGTTTTGGTG
>VUQR01031632.1:0-10735 GCA_015108515.1 Hemichromis elongatus | reverse complement strand
CTTATATTTCTGCAAAAGACTTTTTAATTCTCCATAGTTGATGGATGCAGAATTGCACAGTGCACAGTTCCACTGGACTTGAGTTGATTGTATTTGTTGCTGCTGATATAGTTTTATTTTTGAGTGCCCCGCTCATATATACTTTTAAAAAGGAGAGTGTAAATGTTACTGGACATTCTTGTGTAATTGCCACTGAATAATTTATGTTATACTTTGTTATTGCTACATAAGAATATTTATTTTATTATTATTTTACATTTACAACTTGTTTTTTTCTGGGGTCCTCGTGGCCCCCCATCGAGGAGCAGTAGGCTGTGGATCTCTTAAGATCTCACTGTTGGGTTTGTAAGGTCATGCTACTCCTACATTTCTGTCTTGTTCAAAGATAAGATATAAAACAAAGTTCAAAGCTAATTGACCTGTGTGTTCTCCTTTTTAAAAAAATAAGAATCGATAAGAGAATCGATAAAGAATCAAATCGTTAAAGAGAACCAAAATTGGAATCGGAATCGTGAAATTCTTATCAATACCCATCCCTAGTCCTAGGGCAGTTTCATGTCACCTTTGACACACGTTTTCAAAAATGTCTTTTCCTGTCGTTGGCCCATGCATCGATTTATGGTCCAATATTTCCTCTGTAATGCACAAATTGGAGTCCACTCCACGGATGAACATGATCAGCTGTACAATGTCTATTATGTCTGTACTTTTATCCACAGCAGGAGATTATGCAATAAAGTTGTTGCTTCTTTAACAGAACTGTATTCTTATATCAGTGGGCATCTAACAAACCTGATCAGCAATCATATTTCTGCTCAGGCTCACATTTGCCAAAATCTGCAGTTTTTTCTGGACACAAGACGTCACACACCTTCATCAGGCAGCTCTTCAGAAACTCTACCTCAGTAAATGTCCAGGCTGATTTGTCTATCTCCTCTACTAAAATAAAACTTGATTCACAACAGCTTCACTTTGTGGTTTTGCTCTAGTAAAAAATGTCTGCTGAAATCTTAGATTCTTCTTTAGCTGTTCTACTTTCTGTAGTTTCTAGTCTGCATTTAGGTTTTTCAGCTTATCCTGATGTTTTATCTCCTAGTGCCATCTTAAATTAAATTCCTTAATTACAGCCACATTAGCTCCACTAATAAGACACACGGGTTTACCAGCAATGTCTGTAAACATATATTCAGCCTCCTACCGGGGTTGAAAGGCTCTGTTTTCACAATCAACTTTTCTCTTCGTCATTGTGGGGGGCTAGCTTCACAATAACAGAAGTTTAAATTAATTGAAGCCCTCAACAAGGAGGCTATAGCACTGCATTATGGGATCTGTAGTTTGTGTGTTATTAGCACCTCATATCGCTGGGCCATGCATAACAATAATAATACATCTATATAAAATGATCTCGCCTTGAGTTTGACACATGTGCTGTAAACGGACCAAACTTCAGTCAGGAAAACAACTGAGATAATCCATCCACAATACGATGTTAGTCATTAATATACTGCAACAACATGGGAATAGAGCAGCAGCAAGAGAATTCAACATTAATGAATCAATGGTACGAAAGTGGAGTAAGCAAGAAGAATGAATTGAGTAAAGTTTGACTTATCTGACTGTTTTTTTTTTTTTTGCTTAATGCGCCTTAAATACGGTGGCTATTATTGCATAGTAATAACTTGAAATTACCACATTATTACCCTCTTGTTTCCCCCTTGTTACATTACCGAGCTGTAATAGAAAGTACTACCAAATTTATTTTTCCTATTTAAACTTTTTTTAAAAGTTAATGTAAATTTATAGGTCTCATGAAAATCAAATAGTGCAAAAAAAAAAAACTAAACAAAACAAACCCACAAGTCATTAAATATATGCTTCTACCAGTCAAAATAGGAAATGTTGGTAGCCAAAGGAATATTTTCTACATGTTTCAAATAGTACTGGCTTACTCCGTCATGAGTGACATAAAGCTGAAAGCATTTAAAAAACTAAAATTATTGTGAATTGTCACTCTTATAACTGCACACTAGATGTGAGCATCAGTCAGGTAGGAATAATCCTTCCTGCACAGATAAAGCAGATTGTCTGATCATGTAAAAGGATAACGTAAAAGGAGATTGCTAGATCAGTCATAAACCAGGTTTTTATGAAAAATGTACTCCAGACTGACTAATTATTTGTTCTTTTTGCAACAGCTGCTTGCATACAGTGGTTTTGACCCTGGTAGTTATAGCAACATCAGACAAAGGTTGGCGCAGTGATTCCTTTAGCACTCCCAGACGAACAACACCAGTCATTTTATACACCTCACTTGGAGTTATTTCAGTCAGAATGTCTTTCATTCACTCCATTCCTATTGTAACATGAGCTGTAATGAACATTATAACCGGTGGGGGCTGCTAGCAGAGCTTTAGACTTGTTTAAACATGTGGTAAAGGAAAATATTAGGGACATTCTTACAGTTATCTCAGGGGAATACCTTGCTAATGTATGGATTTGACTATGCTGGCAAATAATACTACTGTCTAATGCACTGTGTGGACAACCTCATGAACTAGAACTTTGATTTTTTTTTCTAGACCTGTATGAGTTCAACTCAAGGTGTCTGAAGATAAAGTGGGTAAAGGTCATTTTTATTACAACCTTGCTCACAGTGTTGTGTTAAGGCCACCAGTTTTTATCTGTAGTTAAATGTGCAGTCTGGCTGCAGTATTTGTGTGCAGTTGTCCCTTTATATAGTCTTTTCAGCACACCAAGACACTGTGCATGTGCACCCACACACCCACCCGCCTGCAGTATAGTACAGTAGAGGGGCGACAGAAGGAGATGTGAGGCGATAGCTCCCTTTTTTCAGAGCAGAAAAAGACCCCAATTGTGTCTGAGTGCCCTCCTTTCCCTCGCCTCACCTCGCCTTGCATGCCTCTGGAAGTGCAAAGAAAAGAGAGAAAGAGATTTAGAGAAAGGGAGAGGGAAGGAGGGAAGGTTGGTTCGCTGTGCAGCTGCTCCCGCAGAGGCCTTTGGATTACATCAGAGTGTCTGAGAAGAAAGGAGTGAGAGAAGGGAGAGAGAGGAAAGGAGAGAGAGGGGCACCCAGAAAAGAGGGGGCACCCAAAGGAGGGTGTGAGGCACACTCCACAAATCAGCCCCCTCCCACCCCCCCACCCCCTTTTTTTTTACCATGCTCTCTTTATTCCTGCTCCCTCACTCTATCTCTCTATCAAGGGTTGTAGTGGTGCGGCCCTCCACAGAGCTATCATTGTTATAAGACTGAAGAGGACACACAGATAACATAAACAGAAGGGAGGAAGTTACCTTTTCTTCCTTCTCTATTGCTGAATAATTTGTAGTATAATTATTTTTCTGTGTCTACACTAATGAAATTTGTGGTTAACTAAACATAATTGTTAAACTCTGAACCCGAGCCTCCCATTTCTGCTTTTGGTAAATCCTTCACTTTGCCGATTTTCACTAAATCAACTAGATTTTGGAACATGCCAGCAGATTTGAAAATCATGCTTCAGCAAGTTGCCATTAAAGAAGACACGTTAAATGAGGTACCTGTATTTCAGGTGATAGAGCATGTCACAGCGAAAGGTTAGTCGTTCGGTTCCCTGTCTGCTCTACATGTCAAATATCCTTGGGCAAGATACAAACCCTATTTTGCTCTCCGTTGGATAAATGTTAGATAGAAAAAAGTGCTTTTGTAAATAAGGCAAATTGTGTAAAACGCTTTAAATGAAGTAGAAGTAGAAAGTAGAAAAGTGTCATTTACCATAGCAATACACAATGTTTACACTCAGCTGTGCATAAAAAGTAATTAAGGCACAGCAGTTGACACATAGGTGTGAGGAGGAAATTAATTTCAAATAACCAGATTTGGTGAACTCTGCTTTACAATGATAGGGGCAGCACAGTGTCCTGTCATGGTTAGAAATATTGCCTCATAGCAACAAAGTCCTGGATTTGAATCCACCACTTGGCCCTAGCCTTTCTGTGTTTGTATGTTCTCTCCGTGTCCGTTTGGATTCTTTCTGGAGGAATTCTGGATTCCTGTATGCTATGCTTTTTAATAATACTGCCTAGGGTGTGTGTGTATAAAGTAAACAGAACTGCTCCTAGCACAGAACCCTGTGGAATAACCTTAGTGTGTGAAGAGGACTCTTCATTTCCTTGAAAAAATTGAAGTCTATTAGATAGATAGGATTCAGACCGCTGCAGCACAGTACCTGTAATACCTACCTACAGAATGCTCTAATCACTGTAATAAAATGTTATGATCAGTATCTAACGCTGCACCGAGGTGTAGCAGGACAAGCACAGAGATGAGTCCACTGTCAGAGGCCATAAGAAGATCATTTTTAACCTTCATTAAAGCTGTTTCTGTCCTGTGATGAGCTCTGAAACCTGTCTGAAACTCTTCAAATAAGCTATTCCTCTGAAGATGATCTGTTAGCTGTTGACAACTACTTGTTCAAGGATTTTTCAGATAAAAGGAAGATTGGAGATTGGCATATAATTAAATGGACTGATTCTTATATAGCGCCTTTCTACTCTCCCAGAGCACTCAAAGTGTACATGCACACAAGCACATTCTTCTGTGCTTCTAAGTGCTTTCTATCTAACATTCACATGCCAATGGATGCATCAGAAAACTACTTGGGGTGAGAATCTTGCCCAAGGATATTTGTTATGTAGAATGGGGGAGCCAGGGATCAAATCACCAACCTTCTGCTATAGCCATCCGATAATTAGCAAAGAAATATTAACTGCAAACTCAGTTTCTGGGTAAAGATTGACTTAAAACTGGCTTTTTATTTTCATTTTTCATACAATGAAAAGACACTCAGTAATATTAATTAATACAATAATACTGCGATTTGTGTTTGTAATAATAATTATTATTTTTTGCAGACTGAACCATGTTCTCCGGGACTCTTGTGGTGATATTGCTGGTCCTCCTCCTGTGTAGACGGGTATTTTGGCAAGGATTATGCATTTATATTGTTCCCAAACTATTCAAGAAATCTGCACAGACTAGAGAAACTAAAGCCGGAAAAACCCTGAAAAAGTAATATGAATGGTATACCTTAAAAGTTATTATGCCATGATGACGGGATAGATGGGAAGAGCATGTAGTACCCAAAAGCTGCATGCACACCTGGATCTTGTACAATATAAAGCGCCTTGAGGCGACTGTTGTTGTGATCTAGCGCTATATAAATAAAATTGAATTGAATTGATAAAGAATCTTTGTTCATTTTAAAATGATAAATTTGTGTTGTTTTAGGAATAAATTTCATGCTTCATATGATTCATATACACATTGCTATGTTTTCATTAAAGAGTTGGCACTCTATGTAATAAGAGTTAAAAGCTTCAATTTATGATTGTGATGGACATGAGTGCAGAGGGTTTTGCAAAAATGCTTATATATCATAACTGGTTAAAGTCAGGATGATTTTTTCTGGGCCAAGGGGGTCTGAATGGAATGTCCCGAACTTGGATAATATGTAGAATATAACAGGCTTAGAATTTCTAGATTAATTCATAATCAAGGCTTGGCCAAGGAGTTGTTTTTGCAGTTTTCCTGAAAGAGGAGCAAATACGAGATGAGAGGAGAAAATCCGGCAGACAGCAAGACCACCACATCACTTCCCAGAAGAAAGATAGTCATAATAATATTATTTTTGTTGTAGAATAAAATTGTATTGCCCTCTCTGAGGGTTATCCTTTTTGTGAAGCAGATCACTGATTTTACATCGAGATCCAGCACTGTAACTTGTAATTTCAACTGCTGAAGTGAAATAAATCTTTTAAACAATAGAATTTCTCCTGTACATCCTTAAGAAAAGAAAACCAACCACATCAGTTTTGAAAATCTAAAGATTTGAGTATTTTATTAGGCTTCATAATGTCAGGAGATGTTTTAGGGACATCTAGTGGTCATCTCATCATTGTTTTTCCTTTTTCCTTTTCATCTTTCTTGATATATTTCAAATAATCCACACTGCACATGACAGAGTGAAAAGACACATTTAAAACTGAGGGAAAATTCAGCTTTTCAGTGGACAGGGTAGATATCAGACCAAAATACCTGGAAGAAGATGTCCATAAAGCAAGGCATCTGAATCTATATCTCTACAAGGTAATTTACTCAGGACCTCTTAGTTTCAGTTTCGTTGGAGCTTAACAGTTTTAACAGATGCAAGTCAACAGAAGTGTGTTTTATTGAACCACAGTGTTAAACGTGATACACAAACAGAGTAAAACAAAGGAGCAGAGTTCATGTTGTTCCATTCCATATAACATATAATCCACCTTGAGGAAGCTGTTGTAGTGATTGATTGAACTGAATTGAATTAACCTGTCCCCCCATTATGTCAATTCTTCTGTACTGAATTACACAAGTTTATCTGTATTATGTACTACAAAATGGAACTAAACTGAAGAATACTGTATATACAATATCAGGTATTTTGGGTCATATATAATTCAGTGTTTCTTGATGAGCAGATGTAATATGTACAGTGGGACTGTAATGCAAAAATAATATAATTTTTGGAAATAACTTTCTATATTTTTATGGATAAACATAATATCTCTGTTTCACAGTGAATACTGATTATCCTGCCCTTGAAAATACCTGCCCTGTAATTGGACTAAGTGCCTAAGACTGAGTGGTCTCTGATTGAATGAACTTGGAAACCCAGAGACACTCTCTGCACAGGAAGTATTATTCCTTGTATTACCCTTAACTCCTTAGAAATTGAACACACAGCATTATATTTTACAAAGTTATCAACACATTGCCTGAAATTGAGAGAAAAAAAACATTTACACTTTATGTATTAGTCAACTTCAGATTTAGTAAATGATAATTTTATGATATTTAGTCAACTAAAACTAGACTAAAATAAATCTGCTGCGATTGGTTGGGGGTGAGGGGAGGGAGACAAGACAAATGACATTCTGTGGATGAAAGTACCTGCTCAGTGATTGACTTTTGTGCTGTTGACCCCGGGTCAGCCCCCTGAACTGTGTTTTTCAGCTCTGTTCCCTTCGATGCATAGTGGACCTTGGCACACCTGTTTTGTTTCAGACTGTTCCCTGAGCTCCAGTACGTTTTGTGGTCATTCTGTTTTGGACTATGTCATGAGTTCCATCGTCACATGATATGCACATTTCTGAAGTAGTGTGGTAGTAGTGTGGTAGTGTGGGGTTATTATTGCACATTGTTCAGTTTTCTTTTGCCATCAGTCTGAATGTGGTGGGAAAGAAGCTATTGAAAGGCCTTGTTTTGTGAGTGATTATGTTGTCTGCTGTGCTGTGTCTTAGGTTTTATGTGCAGTTCTGAGCAGAAATTAAGCTGGATGGAGTGAGTTCCTGATAACTCCATATGCTCTGTCTTTTACAATCTGTTTGGATCACACCCTGCTGCAGTGGATCCACTGCAATGGCATTGCCAGCATGGGGGTATCTCTCTTTGAAGCCTTTTAAGTTCAGAGTGGTCCCTAGGCTGGGGGCGCAGATGATGGTGGCTGATTTTCTGTCCACTTGTGGAGGTTGGTGGGGGGCGGGAGATGTGGCTAAAATGCAGGGAAGGGGCGGAGCAGGGGGTTCAGGGTGTAGTGTTAGGGGAGTCTGGTTATCACAGCCAGCGAATTTCACCTAATAATAGTTGCTAGGGTTGGAAGAGGAGGGAAGCGGATCGGCTCAGCTGACAGAGTGAAGCTGAGCTGATCCACAGCACCCAAGTCTGTCAGCAGAATGTTGAAAGCAAAAGTAAAGAAAAACAATATATGTTTTATGTGTATATACAAAAGATAACTACAATAACCTAACCGTCAATACCAGGAAAACCAAGGAAGTGGTCATGGACTTCCATAAGAGAAAAGCTGACTCCATTGCCAGCTTTAGATGTCTCTCCACAGCCAGGGTAATTATAAAAGACCACCTCCATTCTAACTGTAAATGAACTGGATTATTTGTTGTATTTGATGTTATTCAGTTACTTATATCCAGAACTAATTATACCTTATAATGTTCATTAGACTCTTATTTTGAAATTTGAAACGGGCAACTTTCGTGTCGAGATGTTGTCAAAATATCGATGTATAAATGCTGAGTAAACAACTCAGGCCTGTTAACTGTCACTCTAATACACTCTATATTGTTCCCAGACCTAAATGCTAGACTTAGAAGCGTAATTCAGCAGAAATACTGCACTTTTAGCCCAATAGCAGAAGCAGGTTAGCCAGGTGGCTAATCGTTGATGTGTTTCCACTTCCTGGTCTCTGTCTTTTTTTTTGGATTAGAGACGGGAAGGAAGATTAAACTGCTACGGCGAAAGCTTGAAAGTAATGAGAAAGTTATTGTTTTCCATCCATCTTTAAATTAGCATCTAACTGAAAGGTGACCAGGTATGTTTGTGTGTTGTACTTGTTGTTTACATTTTTGACAACTTGTAAATTTATTACTTGATTGTTAACAAGTTTCTGAGTTATGTAGCAGGCTGATGCTAGCACATCCTATCCCTTTTCTGTGAATTATTTTGGCATAGGTGGAATGTAGTTATACTAAGTGAATGTTAATTTTTTGTTTTATGTTATGATTACAGCTCTTACAATGTGTCTATGGTAACTTGTGAATAAATGGGTTGGAATACCCCACCATGGTCCACCCGTTATGATTACTGAGTACATCGTCTGAACAAAGTCTGGCTGGAATGCTACACTAACCACAACCTATTCAACATCCTGCCCAAGTTCAGATCGATCAGGTGCAAAACCAACAGACTAAAGAACAGCTTCTACCCTTGGGCTGTCAAAACTCTCAATGCACCAGAACACTGACACCACTCCTGCAATCTTCCCGTTTGAACTTATGGTAACCATGGGTGTGGGTGTGTGTGTGTGTGAGGAGACCTCTCCCGTACTGTCATTTTGTTGCTGCTATTGACAATGCCCCATGCAATAACTTGGCAAATGTGGAATTATTATCCTACCCAATAGTTTCAATATCCTTAATGACCATAGCCTTTCCACCATTACTTATAAAATATGTAATCTTAACTATTCACAATTATTCTTTGAAAAGATCAACAAACTGGGCATGGATTAAAGTATGAATTTTAGTAGCAAACTGCTTGTAGTTCAATGTCATCATCTCTTACATCATGATGCCAGCTGATAATATTGCTTTAGTGATATAGATAACGTGAAGTAGTAAATAGTAAGCATAATAGCATTTTTCCCTCTTGTAAAATACCCAGTGCACTTTTTTCATTACAAGAAGTTCACCAACATCAACTTACCAATAGACTGATGTGAGTTGGAGTGTAAAAGAGAGACTGAACAGTATATCTGGGCCAACTTTTATAGCCTGGATAACACTGGTGAGCTGTATTAGCTGACGATGAATTCATGACAGCTAGTCCAAGAACCAATGAACTGGTTCTTACATGGCACTTTTTCTGCTCTCATGGAGCACACAAAGCACTTTATACAACATGCCTGATTTACCCACTGATACAAGAATTTTTTCTGTGCTTCTGTGTGTTCTATCTAACATTCACACCCCAGAAGATGTGTCAGAGAGCAACTTGGGGGTAATATCTTGGCAGGCACTTTAAAGCAACCATGGATGAAACTGCCAATCTTCCAATTAGTAAATGACCTACTGTCTGAGCTACAGCCACCTACGTCAGTGAAAGGGTTGTAATAAAATATAAAGAAATGAGGGGTCGGCTGAAGACTTTTGTATGGTGTATAGATTGTTTCAGCCAGCTATGGCTTATACTTTTGACACAGTTGACACAGTGTAAACTTAATAATGAGGTCTTCTGAATTTAATTCTAGTTTCTCTCTCTGCTTTCCATTCCGCTATTACTGAGCACTCAAAGAGCTTTTAGTACTTTATATTCTTTTGTAAATAATGCGAAATAAAAGCTAAATTAAGTGTTTCATATAAGCATTTGATTTAAAATCATGACACTAATCATGATTATAAACCCTTTAATGAATGTGCAATGCTTTCTCAACTGGTGGATATGGCATCCTAACCAACAACTTTTTTAATCTTCATCTTCTTCATAGCTGTACTCACTTCCTCTTTACTAATCTTCTGCACTTCCTGATTCAGTAACTGTCCATGCCTTCCTCTCTTTCGCATTTTCTTTATTCATATTTAAGCCTTGTGGGAGTGTCCCTCATAGAGGGACAATGGGCCCCCTACTGATCCTCTACCTAATCACACGAGGCGTGAAAACGGGTGTGGGTCTCAATCAGCCATGGTTTCAGGTGAACTCATTGTGAAACCTGGCCTCACCCTATCATGTGAATTCCAGAGGACAGATGGCCCAGGATGTGAGTGGGCGTTAAGGCGTCTGGGCAGGGATCTCAGAACTGGATTATAGATAGCAGACAGTTGGTGTCGTAAACCACCGCCTCTGTTCAAAGATGGCCGTTCACAGTGGACATAGATGGCTTCTTTCACTCCTCTTTCAAACCATCTGTCTTCTCTGTCCAAAATGTGAACATTGGCATCCTCAAAAGAGTGACCTTTGTCCTTTAGATGCAGATGGACGGCAGAGTCTTGTCCCGTAGAGGTGGCTCTTCTCTGCTGTGACATGCGTTTATGCAGTGGCTGTTTGGTCTCTCCAATGTAGAGGTCTGGGCATTCCTCGCTACACTGTACAGCATACACCACGTTGTTGAGTTTGTGTTTGGGAGTTTTG
>VUQR01031628.1:0-10771 GCA_015108515.1 Hemichromis elongatus | reverse complement strand
GGGGGTGAAGTCGTGTATTTTCATGAGGAAAAACAAAAAAGTTTATGCTAAGATTTGACTGCTCGGTGCACCCAGTGGTTTAAGGCAAGGTTTGGCTTTTTTACATCATCATCATCATCACGGGATATCCAGGTTAAGCTTATATCTGTGAATTTGTTCTTAACAATGGCATAATGTCAAAAAGACTAAGTGCTGTTAGTTAACGATGATAGCTACTTACTATCAGGCAGCCAAGTTGTGGGTATAAAGGAAATGGGAATATTTTCACGTGCTACGTGCCAGCTGCCTGCAGTTATAGTGTGCTAGGATAAAGTTTAGATTTTTATTGATGAGGTCTGCTAATGTAATCTTTTGGGGGAACTCTTTGGCCCAGTGAAACTGGATTTTGAAAAAACTGTAGAGCTGTAGTAACCTATGCTATATTGTAATAATCCTTCACTAGAAATGTGTGTGGGAGAATGTAATTGTTCTAGTACTGAATTTACAGAGGGAGGCTTTTGACCAGTCAATCCACCAGATTGTTTTGTGCTTTTAGGGTGAGTTTGCTGTTTTCTTTTGTTTTTTCTAAGTTTTGAAAAACAAACAGGTTAACTTAGAATTTGAAGTTTGACTCACTGTATGTATTGCTTTCTTAAATTTATTTATTTTAATTCTAATGCGCAGCGCTTTTCTCCCAATCTTGGTAGGCTGGTTTCCCCAAAGTTGTGTGAAATCGCATTGGCAAAAAAAAAAAAGAATCACATATGACATTTCTGTACTGATCAAGATGTTGGCTGAGAGAAAATACTTGATGCGTTGACTTTGGGTTTAGTAATGCAGTAAACAAGTATCCAATCACTGGAGCTGTTTTGTTTTTCTTTTTTTTTCATTAATAAGTATGAGCAGCTAGTGATTTAGTATAATTAAAGAAATGCACTAACTTTGTTTTTAAAAAGAATCTTACTCATGAGTAATGTGAAATCATTTTAGAAGCATATGGTTGATGTTGACAGGCTTGCAAAAATACCTACAGGATTTGCTTTTTTCCCCCTCAATATGTTTGGGTTATTTTCTGTTAATTTGGGCTGGGGTGGCAAATGGAAATGTAGTCATGAATCAACCAAGTGTTTGAGACACAATCTTAGAACTGTATGAAAAGTCACCAAAAATAAATTATTTTGATTTGGCTTCCCAGTGTCACATTTATTGCTGCAATTTTAAGCACATACACAAAAAAATAGTTTGATACACTAAGAGAAAGCAAAGTTAAATGAACTATAGAATGAATATCTTGCATTTCTGATCGTTTGCCACATTGCTACATTTATTTATATTTATACATATACATTTAATGTTTTTAAAACATTTAAAATCAAAGAGACCTTTTTTTTTTTTAGTCTTCTGCTGTCAAATTTTGGAGAAACAGTATTGCAGCTTCAGTCTCCTTAGCTGACAGAAGTGTGGTCTTCTGCTGCTGCTATAGCACATCTGCTTCAAGGTCCAATGTATTTAGAGATTCTCTTCTGCACACCTCTGTTGCAACAAGTGGTTATTTGAGTGACTGTTGCCTTTTTATTGGCTTGAAGCTGGCTGGCCAATCTGCCATCAACAAGGCATTTTCACTCAGACCTGCCACTCGGTGAATATATTTCTTTTTTTGCCAAACCATTCTCACTAAACCCTAGAGATGGCTGTGTGGGGAAAATCCCAGTGGATTAGCAATTTTGTCAGTCTCAATTCCACCATCAGGCCAGGGTCTTTCTGTGTGGAGTCTGCATTTTGTTCCCCGTGTTTGCGTGGGTTCACTCCGGGTACTGGCTTCCTCCCACATTCCAAAGACATGCAGTTAGTGGGGATAGGTTAATTGGTAACTTTAAATTGCCCATAAGTGTGAATGTGAGTGCAAATGGTTGTCTGTGTCTGTTACCCCTGCGGCAGACTGGCTACCTGTCCAGGGTGTACCCTGCCTCTCGCCCTAAGAAAGCTGGGATAGGCTCTAAGCCTCTTATAGCCTTTGTTTTCTAAGCGGATGATGATAAAATAAATAATTTTAAGTGTTTTGTGCATATTTTTTTTTAAACTCGATTTACATATAGGGGAGTTTGACATTTATCTGAAGAGGAATGTGCCACCCTTCCTAGACATTTCCCTCTTCTAATGACATTTTCTAATGACGTATGTGTTTTTTTATACCCATTTTTATGCTCATATGCTGAGGGTTAATGTTGGCACGGGACTATCAGGTTCAGGATAAACGTTAAGGATAAAGTAGTAGGATGATGAAAACTGCTTATCCTTAGCTTGTACTCTCCTGATCATCGGAATCTAACTCCCCACCTCCTCTTCCGCTGTCTCTGCTAGCTGAGCCCTTAACATGGACATAAACTGATGGAATCCGTGGCACGCCGGTGGTAGCCTGCCGTGCCGTCATATATTCCTATATTGGGATAAGTGAGTACACTTGGCGAGGACGTAGAGTCCTGCCAGGCCCCGTAAACATCGGTGTTCAAAGAAGTTTATACCAAATTACTGCGGACGGTTCGCGTCCACCCTGTCCGCTTTTAAATACCGAGGTTTGAGACAGAGGGCGTGGCCCTAATGGTGACGTTTCGTGTTTATGTGAAAGCTAGCAGCGGTCGGTCTATACAGTAACCTGCCAGACCTTCAAGCTGTGGACTGTAAACGGTATGGGTTTTCACCAGCGTTGATTAATTCTTGTTGATTCGTGAAAGCTGTGTTGGAAGGCAAGTTTACAAGTAGTTGGTAATTATGTCAGCAGATTTTTCTCCGTGTGTGAGTCTCGGTTGTTCCTGCATCTCGAAGCTAACATTACCTCGCAGCTAGCTAGCTAGCTAGCAGGGTAGTGGAAAGTGGAAAGTGTAGCCGGGTATGATTGCTTTTCTTTTGCCTGTAAATTCAACCGGTCAGCGCGACGTAACCCTTGTGGTTTATACATAAACGTTGAAGCTTTTACTTGATTGTAAACCTTGTGTCATTGTTGCAGACTTTGTTTATTTTTGCAGAGTGAGCTAAAGTTAGCTGTGTGTGTCAGTCATCTGTTAAAGCAGTGGCGTTAGCTGCTTATATATATGGCTGACAAGTTGCTCATATCTACTTCAATTAGGTAGCAACAGCAAAATAAAGTTGTGTGTCATCTCCCAGATTACAGTTGAGCCTTGCACCATCTAGATTATACGATAAGACAGTATCCAACCTACATCCAAACAAATAATAGGCGGAAAAGATTATTTAAATATTAATTTTGGTATTTTAACAAAGCTGTGAGAAATTTCGATCTTTAGATAAGCAATTTCTAACACATTCTGTATGTGAATTAAAAATATTTTGTATTTATAGCAAGCATATAACTCATCAAACCAAAGCACTTGTGTACTGAATAAAACTGGTCTGTGTGCATACTTAGGCACGATAACCTATGAAATGTCTATTTTAAATTCTGTTGACTTATTTACGCTTCACTGTGTCTAATAAGATGCAATAAAGTAATTTTTTTCTTTTTAAAAAAAACTGTGTTTCAGTGTGCCATTGCGTCACCCCTGCCAGGGTGCAATGATCTTCTGTTACACATGAGCTCTACTATGTGGTACATCATGCAAAGCATTCAGAGTAAATATTCCCTGTCCGAGCGGCTCATCCGAACAATTGCAGCCATTCGCTCATTCCCACACGACAATGTGGAGGACCTTATCCGTAAGGTAAGCTTGCTTATCTTCCATCTTCAAACTGATGTAAATAGTCCTCTGTAGTGTCATGAATAATGTAGACATTGTTATTTCCTGGCTGATTAAGGGTGCTGATGTGAATCGGATGCATGGCACGCTCAAACCCCTGCACTGTGCCTGTATGGTTGCTGATGCTGACTGTGTGGAGCTGCTGCTGGAGAAGGGGGCGGAGGTATGTCACAGCTGACTTGCAGACTGAAGTTTAAAAGGGTTAAAAGCTTTTCAAAGGTAAAAGAAAAAACCTAACATTGTGTACATTGAAGGATTTATGTTGAGTCATGATCTGAATCAAAATATCTGGCAGGCGTTGAGACACCTACACAGTCACTTCTCTGGGCACCCTGCAGCTTTGTGCTATTTAATTAAGTCTTGTTGGCATAAGACTGCTCATTATACCAAATTTTCTCATCAGGTAAATGCTTTGGATGGCTATAATCGTACAGCACTGCACTATGCAGCAGAGAAGGATGAGAGCTGTGTGGAGCTGCTGTTGGAATATGGAGCGCAGCCAAATGCCCTGGATGGCAATAAAGACACCCCTCTTCACTGGGCTGCCTTCAAAGATAATCCTGAGTGTGTAAGGGCCCTGCTGGAGAGCGGGGCTTGTCCCAATGCACGTGACTACAACAATGACACACCTCTTAGCTGGGCAGCAATGAAAGGCAACCTTGAGAGTGTCAAAGTGTTATTAGACTACGGAGCGCAGGTCCATGTAACTAACCTGAAGGGTCAGACCCCTATCTCCCGGCTGGTGGCCCTGTTGGCCCGGGGCCTGGGCACCGAACAAGAGGAAGAGTGTTTGGAGCTACTGTGTCGAGCAGCAGGGAGGTTTGAGATCCGACGGGCCGATGGCACCCTTCCCAGGGAGCTGAGTAAAGATCCCCAGCTGCTGGCGAGGCTGACCAACATGGTGGCTCAGGCGCCCACGCTTCGCTCTCTGGCGCGCTGTGCAGTACGGCAAAGTCTTGGAGTGCAATTCCTCCCCACGGCTGTCAAAGAGCTTCCTTTACCAGAGACTATTAAAGACTATCTGCTGTTAAGAGACTGAAAATGAAGCCGTTTTGGTGTCCTCAGACCTCACTGGCTCATTATTAAAGAGCTCATCACACTGCATTGCACACTGCAAGGAAGAGTCTCCACGGAATTAAAGATTTGTCCAACCTTTCTGCAATTTATTACAAAAAATGCGATGGGAGGAATAACGAACTTAATGTATTTTTCTTTACAAAAAATCTAAATAAGCAGTGAGAGAAGTGCAGATGAATATATTTTAATCTGTAGGATCAAGTTGGCACCAGTGCATTCTCCTCACGTGTTGCGTATCTCAGTCTGTTTAAAGGAAATCTTTCTCACTTTCTTTGCAGAAAGAAAGTATAACATCAGGTTTATTCAGCTCCATCATAGTAATGGTGTATGTATGTGCATCCAATCATCCAGCTGTTTTGGTTCATGAATAGTCAGAAAGTTTTCAAGTTATCATCTTGCCTGCTAAATTCACAGGAAGTATGAATGTTACTTTTTAAAATGTAAATATAATGATAAAGAGTTTGCTACAGACGATGAGAAAAGTCATAAATGTTGAGTTTTGTGGTAGAATGAGTATATGCTCATTATACCTTTTTAGAGTGAAACAAACAGTTGATAAATGAGGACTCGTGCCCTTTGGTGCAAGCTGTCCTGTAGTTGTAACAGAGTGTGTTGTGTGAAGGTGGTTTATATGTTGGAGTTGAAGTGGTAATCTTTTTCTCAGACACCCTGAAGACCTCCCATTGCAGTCATTTTTGATATACCAAGAGAAGTAAACACATCAGATTCAAAGAAAATAAAGATGCGGAACAGGAGTGTGGGGGTCAACACAGCAAGAATGTCCTCAGTTTGAATCCACTGGACGGCTGGTTGGAAGTTTTCATGTTCTCCCCCTGCCTGCGTGGGATTTCTCTGGGTATACTCCCACGCTCCATAAACATGCATGTTAGGTTAACCAGAGAATTGGCTGTGAATGTGAATGTTCGTGCTTCTCTGTGTTAGCCCTGTGATAGACCGGCCTTTTGGGGGTGCACCGCTCTTTTTGTCCTTTGACTGCTTGAAAGGATAGCGCGCCCCCCCCCCAAAAAAAAACAAGAAAAGGAAAAAAATATGAGGCTCAAAAATGGATGAATGGATGGAAGAAAGAAAAGAAAACACTTGAGCCAATTAGAAATTATGCCAGACGGCAGCAGTTTTATTTATATGAAAGCAGCAGAAGGTTGGTAACTATTACTGGTTTCACATGATGTGCCAGGCACACTAACTTTGCCTCCATAGTCTTTGGAAGTTATTCCACTCTGATAGCAAGTCTGCAGTCTTGTGACTTAGTATTTATTTGGTCTATATTTAAAAAAAATAAAATAAAAAGTTACAGTTCCAGTTGCCAATAAGGAATAAAGGTCTTTTTTGTTTGTTTTTTTGTTTGTTTTTTTTATATCAGTGGATGTTTTCAGTCTTAACTTGCAAAAGTTTGTTTCAAAGGTGCTCGTTGGTCCAGCATTTTGCAGGATATTTGAAAGTGACTTTATTTTAAATTGTTACATATTAGGACCATGTTATGGCATGATGACTAAGTTTTTTTGTCTTTGAAGGATTCACTAACTTGCAATTTGTTAAAGCACTTGTCTACAATCCCATAATTTCTGTGCTTGATTATGTTTGCCTGTTCTACAGATGTGTAAAAGGTAACCTCTAGTTCATGTCTCGTGTACACCAGCAAAGGTGCTTTTTTTTTTTTTCTTTGTAAACATACTGCAAGTAAATGCCTTTATATTCCAGCTCACTCTTTTCTCTCTGTTCTTCACAAAATTTACACAGTAATGGCTCAAATAAATCAAGTCACAATTAATTAAATCTAATATCTAATAGAGAATACTTAATAATTAATACTTCTAAACCTGCTGTTGACAGCACCGTGATAGTTTTACAATATGCATATACACACAGGTTCTATCTCATAACAAACCGTTATGTAGCTACGTGTAGCTACCATGAACTGAACATAACATAACATAACATATGTAGCTTTGTCAAAATATACACCCATGTGTTACTTTCTTTAGATGCACATTGCTAGTACTGGGGTGGACCCCTTTTTTACTTCCAGAGCTTCTTTAATTCTTCATACCATAGGTGCAATTGCTGGAAACATTTTAAAGAAATTTTTGGCCAATATTGACAAGATGAGATCACACAGTTGTGCAGGTTTGGGGGCTAGACATCTGTCATGTGAATCACCAGTTCCACCACATCCCAAACATGCTTTACTGAACTCACTGTCATTGTTCAAGTTTGAGATTATTTAAGCTTTGTGACGTGGTGCATTACTCGGCTGCAAGCAGCCATCAGACGGTAGCTACACTGGGGTTGTAAAGGGATGGACATGTTCAGCAATAACAATCAGACTATGGCATTTAAATGATGCTCAGTTGTTACTAAGGGGTCCAAAATGTGCCAAAATATCTCTTCACTATTACACCACCAGCAGACTGAACAGTTGATAAAGGGCAGGATAGATCCATGCTTTCGTGTTTTTTTTGTTGTTGTTTTTTTTTTATTCTGACCCTGCGCTCATCAGACCAGTGTTTTTCAAATCCTTTGTGCTTTGTTTTAGGTGAACTTCACTTTCCTGTTCTCAGCTGTCTGGAGTAGCATATGGTATGGTCTGCTGCTGCTGTAGCCCTTATGCTTTGTGGTTTCATGTTCACCAGATGCTATTTTGCATGCCTTGGTTGTAAGAAGTGGTTATTTCAGTTACTGTTCTCTTCCTATCCGGTCTAAGCAGGACAGCTATTATCCTTCCCCATTCTCATGTATATTTTGAACCTTATCAGGTTGTCTTCATCTCTAATTGCCAGAATGCACTGAGTTGCTGCCATGTGATTGGCTGATCAGATATTTGTGTTAGTGTACAGTTAAAAAGTGTACCTAATAAAGTCACCGGTGGGTGTATAACCTAAATTCAGAAGTAGTATTCATGATCTGCTGCATCTAACACATTTTCACAAGGGCATGAGTAATAAAAAATAAGAGTTTTAGTACACTGATTGGAGAGGATCACAGCTGCTACAAAAAGCAGTTCAGAGGAAATGGATAATATCTTTATACTTAGTATTTGTAAAGTAATTTCTAATTCTAGTGCAAAAAATACCCAGAGTGCCTGGTGGAGTTATGATAGAAGTGCTATTTACAACAGTTAAACATAAAGTTTCTTACTTTCACATTTTAAAATGCTAAATGCTTTTTTTCTGGGGAAAGATCTTGACAAACATACGGTATTTAAGTAAAAGAAATGACGAATTATAGTTACTACAGTGTCTTGGAAAGAATTTGAAAGCTACCATTAGCACCTTCAATTCTCAGATTATCCATTGGGGGTCCCTCTAGCCTTGTCTCTAAGTCACCAGCTTGTAAAACTGTCTTTGAAGTAAATGTGACACTTCTATATAGGAGGAAATATGTATTGTTAAGCAACACTGGCTGTAGATTACATCAGCCAGTTTATCTGAATACATTTTTAAATGCATTTTTCAAATGTATAAGAGCTAGATTTACATGATCACAAGTACAGCCATATTCATTTGTGACTTGTTTGACCAGTTGCTTGGGGCTTGTGCCTTTACAAAGAGATAAGTTCAGAATATCAGGAAGGAAACCAAATCAAGAGGGGAAAGACCCCACTGCTGCCAGTTGTGACATACTATGTAACAAAACTTCAATCAGTGACTTGGAAAAAAGATATCAACAAACTAATAACCATATGCATCACAACTTAAAGGATAGAGAGCTCCAAAAGACAGTAAGTATCATAATTTTAATGTTTTATATTTTTGAATCACACAGATGCACAGTCAGTAACTTTTTTAAGTAATGGCATGTATGAGGCGAATTCTTACACCGCAAAGCCAAATTTCCCTCTTTTCACAAGTCAGTTACAACTAATGTCTTAATTGCTGCATTCGCACTGTATAAGTGGACTTGAAGTCATTTTTCTCTGTCTAAGCTTTAATAAATGACAAAGAAAACATAAATACTGTTTTTCCATCTAGTCGTTCTTATCTTAAAGATCATACAAAGGCTAGGGGGAAATACAGACACAGAAATAGCAGCAAGAAAAAATGAATGTGAGAGTAAGGGTTACAATTTCTGATGAGTCAGAAAAATGTTCAAAAATTAAGTTTCGTTTCATCATTAAACTGTAGAAAATTTGGGTTGAATTTATATACACATAACTTTCAATATGATTAAATAAAAATAAATAAATGAAGGAGCTTTCTGATGCATTTCTTTACATGTGGCCAGGCTGCGATAGATTGTACGAAATCTCGCGATAAGTACGCGTCGAGGGGAGTGTCAAATTCCAAGAGAGGAGAGGGGAGTCAGAGAGAGGGGCGCCAGGGTGAGTTTGTAAACACTTTATTAACCTTTAAATTCACCATAGATATGTCGAGTATACTTAATGATTACAATTTCGCGCTCGACACGATACTTTCCAGTGTGTGTTGACGTTAAAACGACACGTCTATGTAGTTGTCAAAACTGTTGTTGGAGCTACAACGTTTCATTCGGACACACTGTCTCGCTTTGCACTCAAGTGTCACTCCGCCAACCAAACTAAGTGCTAGCCTTTTTGGCTTTTGTTACTCTAAATACCCAACGTGCACTTTGAAATACAGCAATTCACGTTGGATGTTATTACATTGATTTTAATATATGTCTGTTGTCATGGCAGAAAGTGGTGGCAAGCGCTGCTATCACTCACTTTTTAAGTGTGCGCTCGGCCTGTTGTTAACGCTAGCCATACTAGCTAGCCATTAGTTTTTGCGTTGATAGAAAAAAAAGTTGATTTCGAGATTTTAGCCAATCAGATTCAGCTGCCTGGTGTTATTGACAGGGCTCAAACCTATGAGTGCCTTCGAAGTCGCTAATTGACGCTCTCGTAGCCAATTGCTGAACAGAATAGGCGGCATTGTTACGGGAAAAGGCTGGGCTTATGTACCCGTACGTAGCCAGAGGTAATGGAGGCTAAAAAAGAAACCTTTTCGACACAGTCAGCGGTGTCTTCACAAAGGAACTAAAGTTTATGGAACTCTGGAAATTCAACTTGAAATTATCGCCGTTTACATGGGCGAATATGTGCAAAAAAGCGCGCTTGTATACGTGTTTTTTGACGGTAGGATATATTGCGAGAATTTGGGTTTGCAAGAAAACCTAAAAAAAAAAAAGTACTAATGATATCCACAGTATTGCAATTTGAACTGCTCAACGCCCCACGATCCATGTCTCCATGCATGTCAACACCTTCCTGAGAAATGTAGGTCATGTTTTTGGCAGAGTTGTGCATCATTCCTTTACTAAGAGAAGTGTTAGAACAGAGAAAACTACACTATGTCTTGTCCAACCAAACATCTAGCATTACTCTTCAGTAATTACATGTATTTGAAGTTGGACCCAACACAAATTTTCTTTGCAGGTTGAAAATTAAACTTTAAAAAAAAAAAAAAAGAAGTATATATTGCTTGTTTTTAGGCATTTCTGTTGATTTGATTTGTTAAATAATGATTGGATTGAAAGTGTTGTTGAGCAGGGGTAAAAGCTGCTGTCTACATTTTAATGTGGGCTTCTTTTTTAATTTATAGTTATAAATCTATATTTGCTTTTTACAGTTGCAGACCACAATCAACGCTACAAAATGTCTCT
Organism: Hemichromis elongatus; assembly: GCA_015108515.1. Lineage (NCBI taxonomy): Eukaryota > Metazoa > Chordata > Actinopteri > Cichliformes > Cichlidae > Hemichromis > Hemichromis elongatus. Next base: position 323 of record VUQR01031628.1, on the reverse strand, counting down.
GATTTAATTTTAGGAAGCTCCCTTGAGCCATTCCAGTATTGTCCTGCATCGACACTGATTTAGCTTTCAGGCCTTGTTGGTTATGCAGAAGTAGGAATAGGATTTCATTTGTTCCATTTACTAAATCTTGTGCTCACTTTGCTTACATAAACAAAACACTTTGGTTCTTGCACACACCCAGCCATAAACCTGGATGTCCTGTCTCAAATACTCACATACCTCACCTCTGATCCCATAATTATCCAAGCACATATTTTATTTGCATTTTTTTTTCTTTCACGGTTTCTTTTTTTTTTTTTTTTTTTTCTTTTTCTTTCTTCCCG
>VUQR01031624.1:0-10047 GCA_015108515.1 Hemichromis elongatus | reverse complement strand
CACCAACAAATCAGACCATCTCAGGGTGGAGCTGAACTCCACTCATGATAGAGGGAACAAGCAGAAGACTGACAGATGGCTTGGTGCAGTGGAAGAGTGGATGTTGTACCCGTCTGTTGTGGTTAAGCTCACTATTTACCAGTCACGCTACATTTACACCTTTACCTATGGCCACAAGCTCTGGGTAGTGACCAAAAGAATGAGATCACGGATACAAGCCATGGAAATGAGCTTCCTTAGAGATAGGAAGAGTAGTTGCGACATTTAGGAGAAATTAGGAACTAAAATGAGCCTATTGAGATGGTTTAAGCATCTGACTAGGATGTCTTCTGGACATATTGTAAAGTGAGGTGTTTTAGGCAAGCTCCAGGACCCAGAACACAGTGAACTGGGATGGATGGATGGATGGATGGATGGATGGATGGATGGATGGATGGATGGATGGATGGATGGATGGATGGATGGATGGAATTAGATAAATTGCTCGGAAATTATTAACAAAAATCAAAAGATCTGATTAGTCAGATGTAACTTATAGTTCATACTAAAGCCATGTAGGAATGTTTTGATTGATTATCCTGTTTAATCCATCTGATTTCAGTTGAGGCGAGTGCCAGGGATTTTGATCTTCCGTTCCTCTGCCACCCTCTACTTTGCCAATGCTGAGATGTACCAAGATGCCCTGAACGCAAAGGTGAGAACACACATCTCCTTAACCCAATCTACGAACCAAATCATAATCCTAAAAAAAAGCTATTTTTCCAGAGTGACAACAAAATGTCTTTTAAAGACATAATTATTCTCAAAATTCTCACAAGGAGCACAAATCAACTTAAGTGGGTGCATTCACCCCCACCAAGACCATAAAGCCAAAAACAAAACACAGTATCAGTTTACAAGGCACAGCATGACATACTAAAAGCTCAGATTTAAAGGAAAACAGAGAAACAGCACAGCTACACACACAAAGAAAAAGGAGCAGCCAAACACCAACACATCATGTCGCAGTTTCCGTGCAATTAACTCCTCCTTTAAAAACACGATTTCTGACATACTAATAGCCAACCCAACTTGTCACCAATTCACACATCACAACTGTGACAGACATTGTTCGAAATGTCATTTTCTTCTCTCTTTTTTTCCCCGCTCAACTTTTGTTTAAAGCACCCCATCCCACCCGCTCCTACGCTTTCTTCCTCCCCCTCCTCTTCTGTCATGCTGCTTTGGGGTCAGTGGGAAGACAGACAGAGGGAAGTTGGAAATAGGATGACAAAAGATGCAGAGAGGGCGGGTACAGACACTGAATAAGAGAAGGAGATAATGGAAATGTTTCATTCATTAAAATGTCAGCATGTCAAAGTCAAAGGGTTGCTTTCTTGCACAAATAAGCTCTTGCTGAGCAGTCTGGCAGAGGCTGCAGGTTTGTTAGCAAGGTGAGACATACTCAATAATGCACAAATTAACCGTGACCGTTTTGCATCTGACAGATAGGTGCTTTTGTGACACCAGTTCTGTCGCATTGACAAATTAGTGAAAGGTTCTCAAGAAATGTACGATTACTCCCTGCGTGTCCTCACCAGCATTAACTGAGCTCATGAGCTATATGCTTTTATAAGATTGTTAGTGCTCCAGCTAGTGATGTGATTCAGCACCAAACTCGACACAGAAAAGCTCCAGGAATCAAACCCAGGACCTTGTTGCTGTGGGCCAACAGTTCTAACCACTACACACTACACTGCCCACTTTGAGAATCTTGTTATATCAAAATGCATAATAGCGTGAGATGAAATTTCCAAAAGAAATTGTTAAAGTATGTCCTTATATACTTTGATTGTTATTCAGTTTTACTCTCGATGTTAGAAATGTAATTAGGGCCGACTTGTAACATGAACATTACAATTTACCCCAGTAAAACTAAGTCATATTTAGCAAAAACCAAGCCTAATAAAAATGCAGCGCCTGACACTAAGTTACATTCTTTACCATGTGTTCGGATTACAAGTTACTATAAATACAAAGGATCATCATATAAATGAAAAATAAAGTTGGATCAGGCACGCCTAATTTTGTTTTTTTCTCTACAACAAGTTCCTTGAATAAAAAGAAATCCATAAGACCATTTCTTAAACCAGTCATTGCATTGTAACAGTGGCCCCATTCATTCAAGCTGCTGCCTACCACACCTCTGCTGCTTGGTGGGTTGTTGTGGTTATATTATCTTGGTGCTAAACAGAAACTGGACCAACTGAACTGGCCAAACTGGCTGAGAATCCTTCCCAAAAGGCTTAAGCGCCCAAGATTACGTATCACCCAAAGGTGAATGGTTGTTTGTCTCTTCTTGTGTTATGTTAGCCCTGTGACACGCTGGCTGACTTTCTAGGGTGTACCTCACCTCTGATAACTGGAGGGGAATGACTGGATGATTCAACAGCCATAGGAAGTAAAAGCTTAACAAAAGTTTCTGGGTTTTTTTTTATGAGACAGGGTAACTAGCAGTGGTATTAAGCAATTCTTATCACTGTTCTCTGTTTTGTTTTGTAGTCTGGCTTTGACATCACAAAGCTCTTGGCAGCAAAGAAAAAACTGGAAGCCAAAAAGAAGAGACACGAGAAGAAAGAAGCCAAGAGAGTCAAGAAAGAGCTCAAGAAGAACGGGGTGGACGTGGTAAGGACAAACTAAGAGATGACACATTTAGAGGTTTTTATTTCACATTCAAACGCAAGCATTTTCTTCCACAAACACCTGTTTCAGCATTTCAGACCCTGTAGATTCGACTGTGGTTGTCTTAAATGTCACTTTGATTAATATCTATCCAGAACAGGGAGCCAAACACGGAGGAGCAGAATCACGTGTCCGTCATTGAAGTAGACCCTGAGCGGGACCCCTCACTCCCAACAGCCATCGTTCTCGACCTCGGCCCTGTCAACTTCCTGGACACTGTGGCGGTCAAGACACTACGAAGTGTACGGACAGACAGAGTAGTCACATTTACACACATATATACAAAAAGAGAGAAATTATTCATCTTGTTCAAATGCTTGAAAAAACAGAAGACAACTACAAACTCGTTTTAAAAAAATCTATCCCTCTGTCCCTTTTGTTATAAATTAGCTCTCAGGTGTTAAATTTCTATCGAATCACGAGAATATTGAAATCATTCACAGTTTGTTTCTCACTCTGTGCTTTTTTTGTGTGTTTCAGATTCAGAAAGACTACGGAGAAATTGGAGTGGAGGTGGTTCTTGCTGGTTGCCAAAGTAAGTCTGATTACTTTCAAAGCTCTCGCTAGAAATAAATGCGAGACTCTTTATTATGACTTTAGAGGATTTGGAAGATATGATTTTCCTTTTGTGCAAACCATATGGTTTAGTTTTCTAAGAACCCATTTGTCTTTCTGCCTTGTAATGATCTAAAAAAAACCTTCTGAAATCTATTTAGTTGGAACAGAAATACTCCCAAATCATATTAGAGTGTGTTTTTTAATTTTGCATATGCTGTCCAGACCTACTCAACCACATGCAATTTGAGGCATTTAATGACAGTAGGTGTAATTTTAGCTGATGTTATAGTGCATAAAATACCCGACATGTTTTTTCTTTTGGGGGTGGGTGGGGGGGACTATGTAATTAGCCTTATTCATTGATAGTTAATGCTTTGTTAATATTATTAAAATGACATCTGATCTAACCAAATTTGTTTTTAAAGCCTCTACTCTCAGCTTTTATTTTTTTTACATAATAGCCCACTAATTTAGGCCTTACTTGCTGGATGTGCACAAAACACTCCGGTTCTCTGGAACCCGCTGTGTGGAGGTAGGGGATCTTATTTCACAGGATCAGCACCTGCACTTAATACAGGCTCGGGACTTAACAGTTAGGCACAACTAAAAGGACAAAAGGCAACAACAGAAAGCATTAAAGTGAACTTTTAACTTAAGAAAACAACAAAGGAAAAACAAGCAAAAGGATGATACAGGACAGGAAGCGATTTGCAAATGGCTCTAAGGACCAAAACACATTCTGTTTTTTCTCGCTTTTTCTGGACCGCATCAGTTTAACTGAGAAAAATGCCAGAGTGAAATAACATGGAAGTGTTTGTATGGCAGCCTTAATAAGAGCTGTTTGACTTCTCAGAATACCAAGGAAAGGCACTTCCTTTATTACTTCCTTTAGTAGATGACACATTGGTCCATCCTCTATGAAAGGGAAGAAGCAATTGCATTCCATAATTTAAAGAGTTAGAGTTATATTAACTGATCAAATTGCATTTAAATTGTATTTAATAGCTTGCATTTGTAATGTCCATTGCTGTATTTCCAGAATTTGTATTGATCATAAACATAATGGGTAATGGGGTGGCTGTAATTTAGGAGGCAGAGTGTTGGTCGTTCAATCCCTCCAGTCTCCATCCCAAATATCCTCGGGCAAGATGAACCATGTTGTTCTTCAATGCATCTATTGGAGTGTAACTGTTAGATTTAAAGCACTTAAGCATAAAAAAACCCCTGTGTGACTGGGTGAACAAGGCATGTTGTATAAAGTGCTTTGAGTGCTAAAGTGCTACTGTTGAAAAGCGCTGTGTAAGAACCATAACGTATGTCTGAGCAGTTGTGATAAAAGGTGAACACAGGGAATTTTTTTACTTTGGACATAAAAATCCTAGACAAAGAGGACAATAGATCAAATCTAGCAGAACTAAAAGACAAGAAAAAAGATTTTTTTCATTTTATGGGGTATATTTTCCTGTTTCTTTCCAATTAAAAGCATCATAATAGCAAAATTATTGATGTGATGAGGAAAGGCAGGTCTGACTGTAAAACTGCATGCTTATTGACTAATTACTCCTGACTAACAACTCGTAAGCCCATGAGGTTTCTTACCAGAGACTATCGTCTGTTTTGAAACATGCTAGCCTATGACCAAGATTTAATGTAACCACGATTTTATTTTTGATTCAGTGTGATCCAAAATGCCCACAAATTTAACAGGAAAATTCAACGGTAAAGTGTTCACAAAGGTCCCATCAGAAAGCCATTTTTCCAGGGACTTCTATACGACCAGAAGTCTTTTTACGACCACAGCTATCGCCATCTGGTGGGCTACAGACAGAATGCAGCTTTAAGCTGCTTCCACAGTGGCTTCATTTATCTTCTTTTTTCATGAAAATGATGAACAAATGCAAGTATTAAAAGTAGTGTAGTAAAATATATTATATTTAAAATACAGCAAGTCCCATAAGGAAAACAGCTTCAGTCTCTGAAAGACAAACAAAGTATACATAAACACAGGCGTAAATAAAGAAAGGAAGACACAGGCAGGAAGGCCCGGAAGGAGGGGGGAAGGAAAACACTCAGAAACTCTAAGAAAGAGCACAATGAAAGCCAAAGAAAATTGCAGAGCTCATAACAAGTTTATTGTTAGTTAATATTTACACAGTTAGGAATTTTATACAAGAGCTGCCCTTTCTGTTTCTCCGTTCTCTCCTTTTCATATTTAAGAGCTCGACTCTTTTTCTGCTCCCCATGCTCCACTCTGTGCCTTCATCTCTTGTTTCTATTCTATTGCTATTCTTCCTACACCGACATGCTCAATTACCCATTTCATCTTCCTCCAGCTTTCCTCGCACGTCTCTTCTTGTGTCTTCATCTCTGCCCCTCTCTGTGTCTGTCTAGGTGGTGTGGTGGATAACCTGCAGACCGCAGGTTTCTTTAACGACAAAGTAACAAAGTCTTGTATCTTCACCACCGTCCACGACGCCGTTCTGTACTGTCAGTCTGCCATAAAACAGAGCCAAAGCATGGGATATGAGGTATGACCACTCAAGCATACACATCGTGGCACATGATGGAGTATATCAAAATGCACTTTGATCTTATATAAAGTGATGAAGAATGCAAAGGATACATCCTTTGCACTTAAACCTTACAAGCATTTACAAGATATTTATTTGTTGCAAGACATTAGGCTGCACAGCATTTCTGCTTTCTCAAACACCCAACCTCTAATTTGATGTTTGTGGGTAGCTAATTTTGCAGGAAGCTGATGTTACTATGTTTCTTCCTACTAGTTAGATGGGCATACTCTCAAATCTGTCCATTAACTAAGAAGTTGAAGGAGCTGGGAGGTGCTTATTATAGTGTGCTTTGAACACTGGGAGTGGTTAGATCCATGTTTGCATGCTTTGTTTCCTTTTAATATTTAACTTTAAAGACTTTTTTCCATTTTACTGTAACCAGCAGTGTCAGTGAATGTGGTCCATGTGGAAAATGTGAAGGCACATAGCTGATTACCTTGCTTCATTGCTAAATATATTAGGGGAGTGACTGAGTTCACTTGCAGTCAGTGGTGTGGAAATTATTCATTAAGCTAATCTTTAAAGACAATGATTAAAATGTTTTTTCAGGATTGGTTCATTGACCCTTAATATGTCCAAGTAGCCTGACCTGCACCTCAAATTGATTGCACAACCTGAGGCAGATGGGGGGTGGAAAAACATGACAAACATTTTCTTTATTTTGAAATTTATTGAATATCTACTTTTATTTTTATTTGGTTTAACTCAAATGTTAGATGTTTATACACAATTTAAAACGCCAGAATTTTTCATTATGTATACATTTAGGCATCAGAAATGCTTCACACACCCACCACACACCACCGGTCTCTGTCTGAAGGCAAATGATATTCTGCCAACAGCAGACCAGTGTGTGTGTGTGCACGCACGTGTGTTCATACGTGTGTGTACGTGTGTGCGCTAATCTCATTTATTCACCTGTGCTTCCATGCATGTCCACAAATTGTTCTGCGTGTATGCTTTTGTTTCTGCTCGGCATTTAATTGTTTATGTGTCTTAATGTTTCTGTTCCTGTAGAAAGACAAAAGAACAAAAACTAATCAGTGTGTAAAATACAATTAACAGAAACAAAGGCCTTTCACAGAAGTGGGGAGCTCACACAAAAACATATCCATATGGTTGTCTAATTTTCTACTGCTATTAGCTTAACCTAGCATTGTGAATTATATTGAATGGGATTCCATTTGAATCCACATAAACAGCCTATATTATATACCGATACCAGTGTGAATTCATACAGTGGATTTACATGAAGGTGACAGGTTTTTGGAAGGTGATAATAAAAGAAGCAGGAGAAGGCAGTCCATCTCCCATGTAGCATACGCTACACGGACAAATGCACATGACATGCTCAAATGTTGCTCAGCCATGAAAACATGTGCAAAGAGGTTCCCAGGGCATGATTGGTGCTGATGTTATTACCAGAGGAGGTTTGGAGCTCTGCAGTTATTGAGTCAGAGGAGTGTTGGAGACTTTTACGCACTATGTGCCTCAGCACTCTGCTACCCTGTTGTATAAGTTTACACTGCCTGCCACTTCATGGCTGGGTTGCTGTGGCTGTTGTTTTCAATAACACCAGTTATAGCTGATCATCGAATATCTAGACCCACTTGTTACAACAGTGGTATACTGTTACAGCACCATGCGCAATTTCAGTAGACTCTTTAGGACAAGCCAGTCTTTAACAAATGTTTGTGGCAGACTGCATTCTAGGTGGTCGGCAATGGGACTGAATACGCCTGAATTCAAAACGAGAAAACATGCTGAATCTCCAGTTTACGTAACTTAAAATCTGTCATGTTACTCTCTCTAAGGTAAACTTTAATTGAAATAGTTAAAAGTGGGATAAATAAAGACAATCCTGTGGAGCTTCTTCTTCTTCTTCTCCTTCAATATTTGATAACGCCTGTTTTATTTCACAGGAAATTGCTGCAACACATTTTTGAGTCCACAGAGCAAACGATGGGTGGTATTATAAAGGAGTGATAGGCCCTCTGTCTGTTGGAGGAGTTATCCATGGAGCTTCAAAAATGAATCTACCTTCTGTCTCAAACACAGAGACAATTACACACAGTACAACAAACATATTACACATCATGTGTATGCATATGCACAGCTATCTGTTATATCTGTACGATTATATGACTATAAGACTTTGTATGTAATAGAAGTTACTTTAATAAACCTCACTCTTCTGATTAATATTATATGCAAATTTGTTTAAGCCTTTAAGTGCATTAGATTAATTCAATTCCACATGATCTGTAAAAGTATACTATCCTTCCAGTATGTGTGCATTCATATGGTCTGCATATTATATGGTGCTCTGTGTATATATGTATAGACTCCAATCAACCAATCAATCAGTCAATCAAATAAAACGTATAAATTGTTTTTCTCCAGTGTAATTTTTAGACCAACTTTGTTTGTGTTTTGTTTTTTACTGTTAATCATCACATAAATGCTTGCCATGATGGATTATTTATAAAGGCAGTGTTTGTGCTCTTAAGTGGAAAAATAAATATTATTTTACAATACTTCCCTTTTGTTTGTTTCCTTTCTGAACAGATTAGGTGTTAATTATACTTTTTTCCAAGGAAGACATTTCATTCTGTGTCACAACAACAGGAAATCTCTCGACGCTTTTGAAACAATCTGAGCAGATGACGCAGTTGTGGATGTAGGATAATCTGTTCTCTCTGACTGGGACTGGCTGCCTCATGGCTGCTTAAATTTAAACAACCACCATTCATCATATTGTGACTCTTTAACATTCGGCATGGTCAAAAGAAAGGCATGTGACTGAATAGATTCCAGCTGTCTTCGCTCTTAGATCTGCCGATGTCTGCTGTTGGGCACGGGTGTGGATACATGTCTGCAAGTAGTGAGAGAAGAAGAAAAATATTTATTTTCAGTGTTTCGCCCAAAAAGATTTGCCGTTGCTGTTAAGCAAAACCGGGTACAATGAGTCATTGTTTATTGGAATAGGAAAACAGTGAATCATATTTAGCCTTAACAAAACAGTCCGTTTTCCCATAAAGGTTTCCATTAAAATGCCCTTTTTGTTCTTTGGCATAAAAACAAACCTCCTATTTTCTGTGTATTTACTTTCAGAGTTCAAAAAGCATACAGACTGTACATATTAAATAAGTAACAGCACGGTTCTGCTCTAACACTCAGAGTATGTTTTGGTTAACAGGCATGTGGAAAACAGCAATGCTTTGAAGTCCTCTCAGGTTGAAGATTTACATCATGCCATGTCTACAAAACTGTAACAATATATATATATATTCTCATACACACACACACACACACACACACACACGCACACACACACACACACACACATATATATACATATACACATATATATGAATAAAAGGAATTTGTAACACATTCACTACAACAAATTAAAAAGGTAGCCCACATATAAACTCAGGGGACATTTCATTAGGTACACCTGTTCAGCTGCTCTTTACTGTAAAATTCTAATCAGCCAATCACATTATGTAGATATGGTCAAAAAGTCCAAACAGAGCAATGGAAAATGGAAGAAATGGGATTTTAGTGTCTTTGAATGTGGCAGTCCTGTTGGTGCTAGACAGATTGGTACGAGTATTTCACAAACTGATGATCTTCTGGGATTTTCCCACACAACCATCTGTGGGGTTTATAGATGGGTCTGAAAAAGAGAAAACATCCAGTGAGGAGCAGTTCTCTGGGTGAGGTCAGAGACAAATAGCTAGACTGCTTAGGGCTGAAAAGAAAGCAAAAGCAATTCAAATCACTTGCTCTACAAGGTATGGAGAAGAGCGTTTCTGAATGCACATGTCAAACAGTAACGCATATGCAACCCAACCTGACAGTTCACTTTACTCAGATGGCTTCTACAGTCACCAGATCTCAATGCAGTAGTGCACCTTAGGAATGTCAAGAAACAGGTGATTGACGTCATCATTGGCACTGTGAATAAATCTGCACCAATGCTGTGATGTGATCAGTGTGGGTAAAAACTTTTAGCAACGTTTCCAATAACTTGCTGAATATATATGACAAAGGGATTGTAGTACTATTATAGTCAGTGGTGGAGGAAGTACTTAAGTTTAGTACTTAAGTAAAAGTACAACTACCCTGCAAAATATATACTTAAGTAAAAGTATAATTACTACATCAACATCTTACTGAAGTAAAAGTC
>VUQR01031621.1:0-16430 GCA_015108515.1 Hemichromis elongatus | reverse complement strand
ACATCCACGAGGACAACACTTAGTGAGGACAGAACAGCGCACCTCCGTCTCCAGCTTTGCAGGTTCTGCTGGCACGCCAGCCTCTGGTCTTCCCGTGCCTGTCCAACCAATAATCACACGGTTGCTGTAACAGTACATTCAATGGCTGCAGCTCTCCCGCTGCCAACAGTACACATCACCACCACCAACACAACAAGTGAGGACAAGTTTAAAGCCGGTGAGGCGTGATTGTAGATGGGGTGCAGGTGAGTCCATCTCACCTGCCGCAGCATCGCAGATCAGCAACAATAAAGTATTTTCTATTTAATTATAAACTTTGTCATAATTGTGTCTTTGGTTTTAAGTATTTAATAATAAAAAAGGAAACACAATAAAAAACACTTATGGTCATGAAAATTAATTGAGATTTACTAATTCAATGACACATCCACCTTATTTATTGAAAAGTATCGGTATCGGTATCGGTATCGATATCGGCGATACTGGACCGTATTTACTTGGTATCGGATCGATACCAAAATATGCAGTATCGCACACCTCTATCACAGACCGGTACCGGTCCATGGCCCGGGGGTTGGGGACTGCTGCCCTAAATAGTTCCTTGGTGGTTTCTGGCAGTTACTAAGTGAACTTGTAGGTTGCTGCAGTCACCTGCAGTTTGCACAGAAAATGATAAATAGACTGGTACTTTTTTACTCTGTCGAAACACGAAAAGCCCTTTCTCATTGCAAGTCTCATTCGTCAATAGAATTTTTCAAAGCTAACATTCACAGGCCGATGGCTTTAGGGAACAACTCAGGGTTCAGCATCTTGCTCGAGGATACTCTGACATACAGACTAATGGAGCATGGAAACGAAGCGTGTTTCAAAGTGTTTGTTTTTTTTTATTTCTGAACACACAATACACCACATCTGTCACAAAATACGTTTTCTGCTTTTTGCCGATAGTCTGCTTGTAGTACTAGTGAGCCAAGTTTGAAAATGGTTTGGCTGCATGGAGAGCAAAACTAAATTTTCCCAAATGTAATGTCAAAACCACTGATGTCATCTGATCATGTGTCGATAACTTCGCCCAGATATTAACAATCACTGTTAATATGTAGGATAACATCAAGCTAATGTCACACGATATGTCAAAAAGTTCTGTCCCATGCTTATTTACAGCATTTTGTGCAACAATATTAGACCCTTATGACTTTAAAGACATGAGGTCACGTCTTTAAAGTTTGTAAGGATTTAGTGCTCAAGTCTTAGCATGGACAACAGTGCTGCACCAGTGACTGGCAGACAGCACAGAAATCCTGGATATATACTGGCTATACATGAACCTCATTAACGTCATTATCTATTATGTGATTTTCTTTTTGAAAAGCAAAATAGTGTTAGCCTTGTGTAAAGGCTAAGCTTAGAGATGGCTGAGACAACATAAAGGTTTGGTATGCTGGTCATGATGGGTTTTTGCGGTGGGAACAAAAATGATGCCTGGAAGGAGGCTCGAATTGTTCGTGACAGTCGACAAAGAGGCAGGATGTGAAAGAAAATGCGCTGAAGATACTGAAGGCAGCATGTCTCGGTCAAACACAATGACTCTTCAAATAAAGGATACAGTAAAGGCGAACCACAGTGAATGGAAGGGAACATAAGAGATTCAGACAGGTTCACAGCATGATAGGCCTTTTGTGAAGAGACTGAAACAGATGGAGCTGATTTCATCTAAAAGATCCCTGAACCTGAGCATTTTGTCATTGACTGAGACAGTCAGGTTCTTTCTGACAAGACCACCTGATGTGTGAAGCAGAAAGACCAAGCTGCTCTCACTGCTAGACTGGACATAATAGCAGCCCAATCAGTCAATATTGATCTTCACAGCGGGTCAAAAGAGAGACAGCATTTATCTGCATGAAATAGGACTGCAGCAGTGACAGGAGCACATCAAACAGTTAGGGAGAAGATCTGTCTTTCTAAAGGTTCTCTCCACCAACAATCGTAGAGTTTGTCGAATTTTCAAATGTATAACAACTACGACTTTTAAACTGTGTACAAGCACAACATTTTCCAAGTTTTTTTTACTTGATTGACAGTTTGCTTTCTGTAAGGAGCTACCTAGAGCTACTACAATTCAATTCAGTTTTTTTATATAGTACAATAATCATCTCAAGGTGCATTATTTTAAAAGATAAAACCCTAAAATCCTAAAGACAACCCCAACGATCCAACAAGCACTTTGCAAAGATGGGAAGAACTGCCTCTTAACAAGAAGAGATCTCCAGCAGAACCTGAGAGGGGGGGCCCATCTACAGAAAACAGAACACCGTCACACATTTATGTTAGACAGAAATGTGCTCATTTTTTAGCATAATTAGCATATATGCAGAAGCACAGTAACTTAAATAAACCTGTTGTTTGCGGGTGCTGTGGTGGATATTTTTGACTTTACCTTTGCTGACGATGTTTGGTAAGCTTTAGGCAGATTACACCATGTTTTTGCCTTGTTCCATAGTCACAGCGTCATATTGGGTGATTACAGAGATATAAATCCTGACTTTTCTGTGAAAAATAGATTACAGACTACATGTTGCTAGAAAGGATGCAGAGGGTAGTAATATCCAGGAAAAAGAAAACAAATGCATGATGTAAGTGGCGGTGATGTGCATGATACTGGTTATCTACAGCATGTTACAGTAACCCTTGCTATACCAGCAGCACTATCCTATTTGGCTATGTTGTACCCAAAAAAAGCTTTTGGCTAGGTTGAGTGGCCTAAGCTTATATTGGTCAAGTGAGTTAACCTTAATTGTTTAATGTCAGGATGTTGAGAGACATCACAGATGCAGTCCAAGATTTCTTTTATTTATCCATTATGAGAAGAAAAAAAAATTAACAGCTATGCACAACCCCCATTTTTGTACCCATCCCAAAACATTCGGAATAGGATCAGGGAAAAATGGTTACGCATCCCGGTACAGTTACAACAACAGCAGAGGACCCCTTCCTGTGGACTTTTCTTGAACTCTACTGGTTTCCCCTGAAAAATGACAGTGAAGTCATGCAAATGGATCCAGACCAAGTGTCAGAATAGGTGCTCATTCCATGGGTGCTCGAGCACCCACATGTGCCCGCAAACATCCAGGTTAAATTTACATTGAATTGATATATAGACTTCAAGCTGGTGCTATTTGACTGTCAGTCATCTGCTCCAAAACCTGCCCTAAAGATCCAATTTCCAAACTATTCCTTAACTCCTGTTCAGAAAGGTCATGGAATAAACTGAACACCGAATAGCAGAGGCATAAATTGTCGCCAATAAGTATGAGAATGTGATGGAGGGTTGACTGGAAACGAGACCACTGAGTCCCAACTGGCGAGCTACTATGAAAACTAAAACCAAAAAACTATGATGTAATAGAAACAAAGAGTTTGAGGGTCTACAATCCCGGAGCCTTTAGATTACATATACTTTAAAGACACCCATCCGAAATACTGATTGACAGTGGGACAGCCACATGTATTATAGGTATTAATTGCCTTGCTGCTGTATCAATAGCTCTTTTCTCCTTAAACAATGGAGGACAGTTTTGCTTAGTTTCATCCCTATTAATTCAGATTTGCTTACATGTCATTTTAGATGTTTAAAAAACGTCTAACAAGGAGAAATAAATGAAACCCAGCAGTGAAACAATCCCCCCCATTAAAAAACAGAGCTTTTATGCTCCTCTGGGATTTGCACCACTTCTAAAAAAAAAAAACCCTGACCTTCCTACTTCCTCTGCTCCTCTTCAGTACTTCTTTATACCTCTTTATGATTCACTTACTTAGTCTTGTATAATCTCTCACCTTTTTTCTCTCTCCTGTCCCTCTTAGTATTTTTTCCTACCTTTAAGTTCTCTCCTAATTGCCCCCTGTCTCTCTTTTCTCCTCAACCTCATTCCCCTCCTTCTGTTTTCCATAATCATCAATGAAATGGGATATTAATCAATAAAATCACAGATCCCCAGGAGTCAAAGAGTTTGATGTTCTGGAAGCTTCTTTTTTAAGTTCTTCATTAAAATTTCCTCCTTATAAAGCATTCAAAATAGGCATTTGTATACTTGATTATTACCTGGGAAGCATATTGCACAACAGGAAGTGTAAATCTAAGAACATTTTTGAGGTAAGTTAATAGAGAGACGAGTTAATCAAAAACACAGCGAGGAGTGGAGTCCCTGGAGTTTGGTCTCTGCAAACATTACGTTTATGTTGACTTCTTTTTGTGAGATAAGATGTAATTTTGCATGACCTTAGTGATTTATTTGATATGTAATTTCGTGTTAACACAGTATAATTACCCTGGCAACCTAAAAAATGTGACTTGAGTTACCAAATGGTTTGTTTTGTCTCAAACCATGTACTTTTTACTAAACCTACCAAGTAGATAGTAAAAGTTATGGCTTTCCTCTTTGGGCACTGGAAAGACTGTGGTAATAAGAGGGAAGCACAAGTTAAAGATAATGGATGGTCTGTTACTTTGCCTGCAATTACGATTAAAATGATTTCCTACCTGTACTACCTGTACTGCAGCTCTCTGGACTTGAAAGTGGTATGAAAATGTGTTTAATTTACCAAAAAAAGAGCCTAGAATTACAAACTTCAGCCTAGTGATCAATGCTGTGACTGAGAGTGATATGAGCAACCCAAGCTGAAAGAAGTCCAAAACAATAATCAGGACTCTGGTTGAAAGTTTTCTCATTCAAGCCGTCATTAACAGAACTGAGATTGGCATTCACAGTTACTAGCTTTTTACCAAGCTTCCCGCTTTGTGGCTAGTTCAAACAACAGTGTAGCAGTGTAGTTAATGGCTTTAGAAGTCATGTTTTCAGGCTTTGAGATTAGTGATTCAACTGTAACCATCTTGGTTTCAAAACACTGGATGTGATGAGGGGGATGTGTCTCGTGTGGCCTGTCAGTCAGCTGCGTCCATGTTTTTTCACGTTTACAGTTCAGTTTGTGTTTCAATCAGGCTCCTTTGAAGAACCACTGTAAGTTTTGGTTTCTGTTCCATCCAGTCACCTGCTAGGTGTTTAACCTTTTATCCTTCTTATAAAGATGACAGTAAATGACTAAAATGCCGAATTCCACACTAACACAAGCTTTCAAAGACTGTAAGTTTGTGGCCTGTTTGTCCTCGTTAGTGCTCTCTACATCGTATGGTTCTTTGTTCTTTTTAGTTAAATTTTTCCACATAATGATATAGCGTTTATTCAATTACCTGCAAAGTATTTTTAGAAAGCGACTGGGTGCCTTTTATGTGGAAATTTTCTTTTGAAAAACAGGAAGAATCATTTAACAGCATGATAACGACATAGCTAGCTACACTGAGCGCTTGGCAGCTTTAAAAGCTCCTCAGGCTGTTTGATCTCTTTGGTGCTCTATACGTCCCGTGGCTCATTGTTCTGATTGGATGATGTTTGCCTGTTTTAAGCTTAGACTGTGTTTAAATAAGGACACAGCTCTTCAGACTGAAAATCAGGGAGAAAAGGGTTTGATTGGAATATTTTCACGCGTTCCATTGTTTAGCCAAACCTGTTATGTTCATTGTTGTGAAGGTAAATGTAAAATTAACTTTAGCCAGAGAAAGAAAGATTGCACAATGACAAAAAAATAAGCCAAAGCAAATTAGCTTCTTAGTGAGCAAACTATTGGGTGACCTGTTGCTGGCATTAACTGACAGACTGGGCGTGAAGGACCTTGCTCAAGGGTATGTCAGCAGTAGTAATTATGGGGATAGAGTCCTGGTGTTTGAATCTGTCAGGCTCAAACTAATAACCCTCACGTCACAGTCTTTTAATCGCTCACAATAGCCACTTGATGCCTCATTAGCAGAGTATTTGGAGCTTTTGTGTGTGTGTGTGTTTTGTGAGTAATCAAACACCAACATCACTTCGTGCAGTGAACATCTAAGCCCAACAAAGAGGGTGTTTATCTGCCAGTTAACTTCTGAAGCAGAGCTTACTTGTTACTTCTTCTTAGTTGAGAGATGATTGGAATGTATTTCTTTCATCGCACCACTGTCAATATCAGGCTCAATACTGTTCACAAAGCAGCAGGCAGCATGATGGATGAATCATTACTTGAGTATGAATTGAGTTTAAATCGCTCAGCAAAGTTTGATGCCTTGTTATATTCTTGAACTTGTCTTGAACCCGTTCCAGAAGCCTTTGTTTTAAAAAATGTCTGTAGTCAGCTGCTCCACTCGACCAGGAGGGAGACCAAACCCACTCAGACAGACTCCTACTCAAACAAAATCACACCGACTGCTCTGTCATAAACAATGTCTGGACAAATGGCTTGTCGTACTCTGACAAAACAGGAGATAAGCAAAATAAAGAAAGTTGCATTTAAGTAAAGAAACTTTCCGATGACAGTCAGCAGGAATTCTTGAGATGATAACACTATCAAATAATCTGAGTATTTCTTTGATTTAATTTAATTGTTTGGCCAGTAGGAAAAAAAAGCAGCTTCTTTGAGCAGACCGTTTGTTTTCCAACTGTTTATTATATATGAACAGATGTTTGAAAACCCAGAAGGAGAAAGCAAGAAAAAGGATAAAAAAAGTACAAGTCCTTGGGCAGAAAAACAAAGATTCATTCACTTATTAGCACCGAGATGCCAAGAGATTAATTAATCAAATTCAGCCTGTGCTGACATGATAGACTCGTCTCCTAGCACACCATCAGACATATGACAGGAATCCTTTTTGTGATAAAAACAAGAGAAAATAAACCCTAATAATTCATAATAATTTGAGAAAATGAATTAAAATTACCGGCATGAATAACAAACTAGAAATTTGCATTGTGTACAATTTCTACCTCCAGTCCTGGCAGTGCTGGTATGAACGGAGCTTTAATTGTTCTCTTTAACCCTTGTATGTCTTGTTTGGTTCATGTGTCAATTACTGGATATGGAGTGCCAAATGCAGTTTTACTCCAACCAACCACTCCAAATCACAGCCACAGGTAATTTTACCCACTAGTCTCCCAACCTAACCGAATGTGCTAATCAGTGATTATTGAATGTAATCTTGTGTCGTAAACCGCACATCATTGCCCATCTAGGCTACCTCATCAGGACGTATTGTTGTCCGTTGATGATAACCAACAGTTTACTTCTTTCAATCTATTTCTGGCCCTGTAATGAGTTGCACTGAAATAACACCTTGTTAGGTTAAACTGCAGGAATGAACATGTGAGAAGCACAAAAGAACTGCTAGTATTTGGATTGAGATGCCACTATTACTAAGAAACAAGGTGTAGTAAAAGTCCATCCATACAGGTACAATTTACACAAATCCCTACCCCTAAGGCTAATTATTGGACCTTTAAGAAACTAGTTCAAGTATCTCTGGATCATTTTTACAAGTGATGGGAACATGAAGTGTGAGTTGGACCAGTGGATGGGTGCAGTCTCAACAGTAATGTGGGCACTGTATCTGGCTGGTGAAGAGAGTCTGCAGTCTACATCCCAACCCTCCTATATGGTCATGAAACCTGAAAGAATGGAGTCACAAATATAAGGAGCTGAAGTTAGTGTCCTCTATACTGAGGCTTGGCTCAGCCTTAGAGAAACTGTGAGGAGCTGAGAGATCTCTATGAACCTTTGACTAGAGCCGCTGCATGGGTGTATAAAAGAGCCTGTTAAGGTGGTTTAGATGCTCAGGGTGCCTCCTGGGCACCTACCTTAACCTCCAAATTTTGAGGTTTCTTACAGGGATGCCAAAATAGAAAGAGACCCTGGGGTAGACCAATTTTATTAATTTGTCGCCTGGCCTGGGAGTGCCTTGAGATCCCACAGGAGGAATTGGAAAGCGTACCTGGTGAGAAAGATATCTGGAATGCCAGCTTAGACTGCAACCTGTCAGCCCATAATGAATGGATGTATAAATGACAAGTTTATCTGGCAAGTAAAACTGGACTTACTGTTTTAGATCCAATAATCACAAAGCAGTCTGTTTTTGACCAAATGCAAAAAGAAGTTATAGTACTATACTATAGTATAGTATAGTATAGTTACTTTTGAATTACAAGATTTAACTGCTCATTTAAGCTAAATAAAAAGTACTTAACACACTCTGTGCTGCATTTGGAATGATTATATGATGGTTGCAAGTTTAGCAGATTCTGTGTTTAAATGTTCTCCGGGCCTTTATTCTCCCTGTGCGTCATGACTTTTCTCTGACTGCACTGGTTCTGCCACACTCCCAAAGACATGCATTATGGGGATATTTGTGACTCTAGGCTGACCACTGGTGCAGATGTGAGATAAAGAGATAAAGATGTGAGTGATCAGTGAGACTAGATAAGTGCTTAACAAATGCAGCTCAGTCTTCATGTAGATACATGACAAATATATAAAAATTTCACTTTCAAACCTCTGCATTCTTTTTTCAATTACCGCAGCCTTTGAAAGCCACTTTGCAACCCATCTCCACCCCAGCTAGTTTAAGATGCCGCTAATGCCATTCTCCGTACTTTAAAGGATAAGGAAACAGAGGTCTATTAAATGAAAGCAGGTGGAAAGAACAATCTTTCTTTGACTGTGGTGTTCTTGACTGTCTTTCTATTAAATAAAACACTGTAATCTATCCTAATTTTGGGGGTAAAGATGTCCCCAGATTGTTTTATTGATTATCACAATTAAATGTCCAAGTTTGCATTTAAGAGCAAGTTTTGAAATAAACTTGAAATAAGGTACAGTTATCCATCAGCACCCTTAGTAGTGGTAGGTGTGTACAAATCTTCATGTACTTAGTTTGGGGTTCATTAAGTTCGTCTGATTGTTGTTTTTGGAAGTTAAATAGCAAGACCAGCATTAAATACGTTAAGGGCAAGATTTAAGCATCTCTCAGCCAGAGACCCGCCAGGCCATTCTTTTTCATTTATGTGTGCTTTTGTGTTTTTATCTCCTCATGTTTTGTAATTATGCATTTTGTTGGATGTCTTGCAGCGAGCTAATTTTCCCATTAGGGGCTATAAAATCTTGAAGTTTAGGTTTATTAGTCATCCCCTGAGTGCTGAATTCATGAATTTAGCAGACTCTGCCTCAAATATAATTAGTTTCTTCGTCTGTAACTCCATTTCACAGTACTAAAATGCGCGGCATGCCTATTGTTCCTCTCTCATTACTTTAATTCAGCTGAAATGA
Source organism: Hemichromis elongatus (assembly GCA_015108515.1). Lineage (NCBI taxonomy): Eukaryota > Metazoa > Chordata > Actinopteri > Cichliformes > Cichlidae > Hemichromis > Hemichromis elongatus. Next base: position 7,250 of record VUQR01031621.1, on the reverse strand, counting down.
ATTGGACGTGAACTGTGAAAACAGACCAGCAAAGGTGTTGGGTCGACCTTTTTTTTCCCCCCTCTCCGGTTCTCTTTCTTGGCTCTTTCTTCTATCCCTCTCTCTGATGACCTTTCAGTAAAGGCTGCTGAAGGTGCAGGGGTTTAATTGTCCCCAGTGCGAGCCAGTAACTCGGATCTCATCAACAGGATGGGATTTAATGCCGCCAATATCCAATTCTGCATTCTAGTGGCAGGAATGGGCTGTTTGGATGCAGCTTGGGACTAATTCATGGGGGAAGAGGCTGGACTTGAATGAAGAAAACCGTGTGAGCCTCGACCCTGACTAGTGTTCTCTTTTTTTCCTTTTAAATCTACTTTACTTAAACTTGTTCTTAAAGCCAAAATTCCACCTTCTAATGACCTGTACCTGTTTTTGTCAGTTATTCCTGTTTCTTTCTTAAAGCAAGATTGCAGAGAGATGCATATTTTGCCAAAGATCTAAATAAAGAATAAGAATAAGTCTGATTCTTTAATTTTTTTTTTATTTGATTTTCATGTATTAAATTGTTTCAGTTCAAGTACAGTGACACAAAACTGTGAGCTACGGAGGCCTGCTGATGCTGCCAAAACTGGAGTGGTATTTAGAGTGGAAAAGTGAAGGTCAAGCAGCTCTGTACCATCCATTTCAATTGGCCATTGCAGTGAAAACTGAATGGACGGCATCATGAAAGTTAAACAGTAAAAACTTAATTTCCATTTTAACAACTTATTTTTTTTAAATCATACGTGTCAGAGTTTCAGGGCAAGTAGCTAATTTCACCCTTCCAACAACTTTATTTTTAAAACTCACACCATTCGATTTTATTAGAGTTTAAAATCTCTCAGTATTCAAACACTTGGGCATTTTGAGTGACAGCTGGGGGGCTCCTGTCTGCAGGGCTTTACCTCTTCTAATTGGCGTTGATGAACCTGACCTATTAGCCCTGTTTTTAGTGTCAGTTCCTTCTGAGCATTAATCACCTGACAAATAATACAGAGTGAAGTGAGTTTAATTGTACCGACAGCCCATTCAATGCATTTCTATCCCAATTTTACTGAGTGAGTGTGTGGTATATTATGAGTTCCCTAATTAACACTAAGGAGCAGATACACATTTGTCTCATGCACATGTGCTGTAAGTAGCTTGCTAACCAAGCTAGCTAGCTGATAGCGTAGCACTACAGGCAACCTAGAAAAGCTGTTCCATTTCTTAGCAAGCACTTTCCCACCGTTCACGGCAGATGGTTGTGCCTCCATGAGCCCAGTCCCCCAAAGCACTTGCTCATAGTGGGTCAAATTATTGGTGGGGTTTTCTCTGTTTTCGCTTTATTATTGCAAGATCTGCACCTTACAATATCAAGCTCAGTGAGCTAGCTGTGGTTCTGATTTGGCACTACACATCATTAAGCTGATTTTAAATTTCAGTTTGTATATAATGGACGCTGATTGGTGCACAAAGGATTTAGGACTGGACACCTTCTTTTCATAGCGCCTGTTTTGAAACATTAACATGATCATTAAAAACTGGACATTATTCAGGGTTTTTTATTGAGCCTGAGGTTGAACAGTGTGTGTATCAGAACCATAGCTGTGACTGTACAAAGCCAGAAATATCACAATCCAAAATCATGGTAAAATTATAGATGGATAAACATTGAAAAAAAAAGAATAATGTTGTTTGTTCTTTTATCTGTAATCAAAAGGCATCAGCCATAATCATCTGCTCCATTAGCACCTGCTCCTCCTCCACTCCATCTTCTCTTTTTTTGAATTTCTCCCAGCCCACACCTTTTTTCCACCCGTGAAAAAGCTTATCAATGCTACTCGGAGGAAGGCAGGCTGCAATCAGAGGGAAAATTATGGCTCTTTCTCCTGTCACTATCACCAGCAGTTCACAGCAGACCCAGGAATGTTTATCTTCAAATGCATTATGACTAAAATGCTATCTGCAAAGAGAAAATGGTCTCGGATTGTCGCCTGTCCTTTATTACCTGCTGAAATTGTTATAATTGCATTTTCAGGAAAAAAAATCACTTAAAGAGTTTAAAAATTTAAAGACCTGCTTTTAAGAAAAATGCTGCCCCCCAAAATGTATGCATGTGATATAAATATAAATAATTTTTTTTAATAAAGTTGAAAAGTTAAAAGCTTACTTAACCAGCTTAGGTTCCCATAAAATATCGAGCAGTTCTGTGCAAACACTTTGGATTAAAGATCGAGTAATTATATTATTTTAAATACATATCTCGGTTGGTTTGTATATCAGAAATGCACCAAAATAAAACATCTTGTGCCATAATATAATCTGGGATATGAAATCTATATGCTCCATTTGCAACTACAGCAAGTGCTTGGTTCACATTGCAGTTGAACAGTTGGATTATGTACTTTTATGGACGATGTGGTCCTGTTAGCATCACCAAGTGATGAGCACTATCATGCAGTGGTGCAGTTCTGTTGAATGCAGGAACAAAAAGGTAAAACTACCTTTGTATCTGAGGCCGTGGTGCTCAATCAGAAAAAACAGGTGGATTTTCTGCTCTGGGCTGTGGATAAGTTGTTGCCTCAAAAAGTTTAGCTACCTTGGGCTCTTGCTCTGAAGTTGGGGAAAAGTAGAGTGTGAGATTGACAAGCGGATCAAAAGCGAGCTGAGCCTCAAGGCACAGCTGTCATTTGATTGGTCAGTCTTACCCTCAAATATGGCCACAAACTGTGGGCAGTGACTGAAAAATGAATGAGAGGTCTGAGTCTAAATAATTTTTGGCTTTTCTCCCCCTTTTTTTTAACTTCCAAATCATTAGGGCACAAAAAGTTACAAATGCTTATTAACATAGATCAAAAACAAACTTTTAGTTTGCGTCTTAAGCAGGGGGTTAGGTTCACTCATCATTGGTCACAATGACTGTTAGGTCTGCATCTCACAGGCCTCGCTAGTAAAGAGACTTTTCACCCATGAACAGAAGAAGACAAACCGCATGATCAGTTTTTACTTGCAAGGGGAAGCAGCTAGAACCAGGTCCAGGAGCCAGAGCTCCTTGCCCGCTCCCAGCCAACTCCCAAAGCCAGAGCTTCTCTTGCAGCCTTTTACTCTGTGACACACAGTTTACACCAACACTCACTGTAAAACCCAACTAACCTAAGGCATTGAGTGTGTGTGTATGCATGTGTGTCTGCATATGTGTGTGTGTGTAAGTGTGTGTGTGTAGGTGTGTGTGGTGATAACAAAAGTGTCACCTCTCTATACCCATGTATATGGCCCATCCTTTGATGTCCAGCATACACAACAATAGGCGAGTCCCTAAATGACCGGGAGTGAACATCCTTTAGTAGATATGGGACCAGAACCGGTAGATGAAATGTCCCTGCAGTTAAACACAATATCTGATTAGGGGGTCTGTTCCTCCTCTGCATCACGAGTAGCCCATTGAGGTGGTTCAGGAATCTGAGGCGGTTTTATTCAAATGGTGTTTTGCCCACAAACCACAAACCTCTAAAGTGAGGTATTTTGTTTATTACCAACAAGGAGGGAAACCTCAGGAAAGACCAACATAACTTTTGGAGAATTGATGACTCTCTGCTAGTCCAGGATTGACTCGGTAAAGCTCCAAAACAGTAGGAGATGGAGGCAGGAGGCATCAATTAAGCAGACTACTGCCCCACTTACTCTTGACCCAAAGTGTAAGAAAACTGGATGGGTAAAGAGAAGGAAACACAGAAATACATGAGAAAAAAAACTTGCGCACTTCAACTGTTTTAATGGTACTGAAAAGGTCCCTGCTCCAGTGCCTTCAGGCATTCCGACAATGAAATGAAAAGCATCCACAGCATGCACTCTCATCCACCTGTGATACAATCACAAATCACTCTTGTACTGCACTCGTCAGCAATGACACAAAACGATTATTATTCGTAAGTGAAAATTCAATTTAGCACTAAATGCAGTAAAGCAGCTGTTACTAAAAAAGGGCATTCTGAATGAAGAAGAAATGTCAGACATAACTACTGGCTGAAGAGAAATACAAACAATAGTGGTTATTTGCTTTCAGGACACCTTAAATAGCCTCACTCAGAGGTTAATAGAAAATGACACTGTTTTAAGGCGGACTGAAGACTCTCCAGCTGCCACTGCTCTGTTCTGGCTCGAAACACTCGGTCCCATAAACCAGCACACAACAAGCACCACAGCTTTTTATATGACAGGCCAAATTTAGCTCAGTGTGCATGTTTGTGTGTGTGTGTGTTTATCTGTCTGTGTTTGTCTCTGAGCCATAAATATGGGTGGCACTCCTATCACAGATTACAGGAGAAGGTAAACACCTCGGGGAGCTTTAAGGTCATCTTCCCTGCTTTTTATATTGCAAACTGCTCCAAAGCCTATGGTAAGGGTCATCACATAAAGGACTAGTAATGACTGCCTGGACTTGACCAGTTGATGGTTTTCTTTGGTAATCTTGAGAGCGAGTGGATTTTAGCCCAAATCATGAGCTTTTCGTGGAGCTAAATAACCAGGTTAATGTGTGAGCCTGATTTAAAGGAGAAACACACACCAAAGGCATTAACAGCTATCTGGCTGAGTCTTTTGGTTTATGCAGCCTACCACCCCACCTGCATTCCTCATGTGGACCCAATATTAGCAGCACGGTTGCATCGTGGCACCAGCATTAAACACAGTGAGTATGTCTCAGAGGTGCCAGCGCATTTTGACATAGTATTAGTATTTATCTCCCTGGAATGACAATGGGCTAATAATGGTTTCAGGTACTGGATATAGCTTCTGTTTCTGCTTAAGTCCTTTACCTGCATCTTTTTTGCAGACCTGTTGGTCATGCCTCCATTCTTTTGACTGATAAGGTAACACTTTTCTTGTGAGTTCACAGTATCAACTAATAGTTAAGTCCTAAGTATAACATAATGTTGATTTTGTAGATCATTTGCCCCTTCGCACATTTTCAAAACAAAAGATGACAACAACAAAAAAACTCAACTTGAGGCTTCATAATTGGACTTCACTAACTAGTGGGTGTAGCTTAATTCTATAGCACAATATCGCAAAACACTCACCTCATTTATTTGTATTGTAAGGTAAAGATTCTACAGTAATACAGAAAATATCAGCCAACCCTTTATTAGCCAGCATTTGGTGACAATGGGAAGGAAAAACATCCTTTTAACAGGAAGAAGCTTCCAGCAGAACCAGGTTCAGGCAGGGCCATATTTGCATGACTGGTTCGGGGTGACAATGGTTGACTCTACAGTGACTGGATCCATCTATATATACAGGTTATAATGTCGTAGATACAGGATTTGCCCTCTAAGGACTTTTGCTTTAAAGTTCATCTCTGCTGAAGACAAATTTAATCTGCATTTGTGGGTCAAAAACTGTTCTCATTGTAAAATGTGAAACAATTGCAAAATATCATCTGTGTTTGTGTGCATGGACATGGGTGAGTAAATAATAAGTTGTGAGTTTTCCAGGAGCTGCAAAGCCTCCAAGGCTGTGCTAGTTAGTGCCTTCTTGGTCTAGCACCAAGCGACTCGTCTATGTTCCCTTTGCGAACTGTGAAAACACACAAAGATTTATCAAGTTTCAGAGGGAAGGAAAGCATTACTTTCTTGCCAAAAACGTATTAGCGGTTTATATCCGATCCAAGTTTTCAGCCTTAGGAAATTAATCCAATCTCTGCTGATATTCAAGAGAGTTCCAAAGGTGTCCTAAGCTGTTTGGAGCTGCAGGAGATGACATGCAGGCAGAGAGATGTGTAGACATTTCTGTGGGAGATTTTTGGCTTATTAAAAGATACCATTGTGGCAAACAACATATCATTTTTTTGACTGACAATGTCCATTTAGAATGATAAAATAGAGCATGCTCTCTCCACAAAACATGTTTGGAGTCACAAACACTAACAGAAAAAGTAAAAAAGACTTACTGTGGCAATCTTTACCAGCTCGAAACTCTTATTTTGGGGCTCTACCAGAGTAGCTGTGCGTGATTTAACATTCATAAATAATCTGTATTTGTCTTGTACTGGGCCTTGGTGCAATGACTCCCTTCATCCTCTGTTTGAAACAAGCTGTTTTACCTGCTGTTAAGCCAAAACCACCTGTCTTCTCATTGGCTTCCCCTCTTAGAGACACAAAGTTTCAACAGCAGGTCGGTGGAGCTTTAGTACTCAGACGTCTGTTCTGAACCAAGTTTAGGTTGAAAAACTGAAGTCAGATCATTTTGAAAAATATGAGCGGCTGCTGGTACTACCTCTCAGGCTCCTAGTAGATACACCTGTGGTAGGTGTATGGTTTTCAGAAAACTTGACCTCTGACGTTTAGTTGCACCTAAAGCATTGTTATTCATGCATTTATTTCATCATGACTGGACTGCTGTAATTCATTGTTCACATGTCTAAGCAAAAACTCCCTGAAGTGTCTGCAGATTGTCCAAAATGCTGCAGCAAGACTTCTAACCAAAACATCTAAGTACTCTCATGTGACACTGTTGCTTATACAGCTGCATTGGCTCCCCGTTGAATTCAGAGTCCATTTTAAGATACTGGTTCTGACCTTTAAAGCTCTTCAAGGACAAGCACCAGCCTACATCACTGAACTTTTACAGCCCTATGCCCCTAGGAGGTCCCTGAGGTCATGTGATCAGGGCATACAAGGCTGAAAACCAAGGGAGACAGAGCTTGTGCCACTGTGACCCCCAGACTGGGGAACTCTCTTCCTTGTAGTGATGTGTCGGTCGCGAACGAAACGGCTCTAAGAGCCGGATCTTTGAAGTGAATGACGCGAGCCGGCTCCTTATTGGGAGCCGTTTTTTTTTTTCTCGCCCTCTCTCTCTCTCTCGCACTTTTTTCGCTTCACTCCGGGCGTGAGCTTGGTGCTTTGCGCTGAGCAGAGGGGGGAGGGGCGGTAGTTACACGCAGTAGCACAGGAACAGAGTGGGAGAGAAAGAGAGCCAGGGACAACAACAAGAGAGAACATCATCACATTAGAAAGGTATGGTAATCATCCACAACTATTTTCAGTTGCGGACAATAAAGGATTTAGAAAGTTTATTCATGCAGTTAATCTTATGTATGCAATTCCAAGCAGGAAAACACTCCCAAAAAAATCATCCCAGGCCTATATGACAGAGAATGTGCATCTTTTTGTTTTGCATATTTTAACTTATATTTTATTGTGTTGTGGTTTGCAGTGTTTTGTGTTGTTTCACTTAAAATTTGTTTAAAA
>VUQR01031620.1:10613-23697 GCA_015108515.1 Hemichromis elongatus | reverse complement strand
TAAAAGCAGATATGCTTATATTTCTGCAAAAGACTTTTTAATTCTCCATAGTTGATGGATGCAGAATTGCACAGTGCACAGTTCCACTGGACTTGAGTTGATTGTATTTGTTGCTGCTGATATAGTTTTATTTTTGAGTGCCCAGCTCATATATACTTTTAAAAAGGAGAGTGTAAATGTTACTGGACATTCTTGTGGAATTGCCACTGAATAATTTATGTTATACTTTGTTATTGCTACACAAGAATATTTATTTTATTATTATTTTACATTTACAACTTGTTTTTTTCTGGGGTCCTCGTGGCCCCCCATCGAGGAGCAGTAGGCTGTGGATCTCTTAAGATTTCACTGTTGGGTTTGTAAGGTCACGCTACTCCTACATTTCTGTCTTGTTCAAAGATAAGATATAAAACAAAGTTCAAAGCTAATCGACCTGTGTGTTCTCCTTTTTTAAAAATAAGAATTGATAAGAGAATCGAATCGTTAAAGAGAATCGAAAATGGAATCGGAATCGTGAAATTCTTATCAATGCCCATCCCTAGTGTGCGCCCATCATACCCGTCTGAACGAGACCACGTAGAACGTGTCCTCTCTGCGGTCGATGGCGTCCAGGAAGTCGCTGTAGGTGACCTCAGGACCAGGAAGCACCTGCAGCTGACTGCAGGACAGGAAGAGAGTGGATCAGGCTGGACAGGAATCAACATAAATGACCTAATACAGCATAAATGAGTCACTGTGTGTTTAATCTGCACATTCCTGCAACACAATCAGCCAAACAACAGCCAGCAGAGATTTATTAACAGTATTACACCAAACTGCTTTCATTCGTTCGTTAGTTTATAAAAATGTTTGATATTTCAGTTTAAATCAGTCTCATATTATAATAAAGTTTTTGGGGGTTTTTTTATGCGAAATGAAACATCTGATGACATCAGCGTCTGTGAGTGTGTTTTATAACCGCCGTCTGTGCTCGGCGCTCGTACCTTTCTATGGAGCGGTGAGTCTGGATGGGCAGATATCTGGAGAAGTTGGTCTTCCTCTGCTGAGCTTTCTGCTGCAGAACGAGACGAGAGCAAAGTTACACAAACCACCGATCCCCGCCGCGGGAAGAGCACTGAACTACTGTTGGAGCTTCTCTCTTCATCAGATCAAAGGATGAGAGCTTTGGCAGACGAAGGCGACTCCTCACCTGGGCGATCTTGGCCTTCTTGGCGACCTTCGGTTTTCCTCCGGACTTCTTCCGATCGATCTGGTGTCGATGGACCCATCCCCTCAGCTCGTCCGCCAGCCTGCAAAATACAGAAGCAGCAAAGAAACGGAAGCATGAAGGTTTGTACGGAGCTGCAGCCCGTGGTCGCGTGCACACTGCGTCTCACATCAGTGTGATCCACAGCGTGAGCGTGGAGACACACCTGAGAGACTCGGAGCGGTTGAACTGTCGGCAGTCTGAGGAGGTGAAGTAACGGTCGATGTCCTGCAGAACCAGGTCCTTCACGTCACTGAACACGTCGCTCAGGTTTCTGCACGCGCGCGCGCGCACACACACACACACACACACACACACACACACACACACACAGTGACACGTTTGTTTTAAAGCATGGAGAAACGGTCTGATGCACGTGTCAGGCGGCGAGGCGCTCCGTATGTCAGAGCTGCGTCCTCTCGTGATCGCAGCCTTCAGCTCAAAGACTCAAACCTGACAGTCGCAGTGATGTCACATAACGCCGACATCAGCTTCCTCTCACCTGAACTGATACGACTCTGCGGCGTATTTCTCCTCCGCTCTCTTCCATCGCTCGTCTCCTCCGTCCTCCTCCGTCTCCATCTTGTCCTCCGCCTTGGTGGTAGATGGCGCTGCCTCCTGCTGGTGCTGTTCGATCTCCAGCAGCCGCCGTCCTGTAAACGACACCTCGTCTTCCTGCAGACCCGTCGCCAGCTTCCTGTCTGTGATGCTGCGGAGACGGAGAACAGAACGTGCTGAACAAAAGCAGCGCCGACAACTGCGGCGACAAATACTTTCAAGACGAGTCGCGAACGGTACCTGACGGGTCCGAAGCTGAAGGTCATGAAGAGGAGGACGACCATGACGCACACGGCCCTCTTGTTACTCGCCGAGTCGGCGCCCTGAAACGACACGAACACGATTAGAAGATGACCCTGAACGCAGCGGGTTCATCTGACTCTGTTTTTGTTCGTCTGCAGCGCTGGCTGACTCCTCCCCTTTTGTCTCAGAGTTACTTCCTGTTGTTGTCCCCATCAGCAGATCATTAGTGTCATTATTCAGAGACGTTTCTAACAGTTTGCCGAGCTCCTGTTCATCTCCACGGTAACCACGGTAACCCACACCACACTGCGTCTACATCTGCGCGCGCTGCCGTCTGCCTCCATGTTGTTCTGAAACCAGGGCCGACTGACAGAACGTTCTTCTCTCAGCAGCAGGTTAAGCGACATTACGCTGAACGCCACGCTTGGCGCTCTGATGCCGCCGTCACTCATCAGATCCTCGTCACGAGGCCGAGCCAGGAGAGAGAAAACACGACCGACTGGAACGACCGACTCCCAGGACGCCGCTCTCCTGCCGCCGCCGCCACCGTTGAGACTTTACTAACAGCCACAAACGTTCATGCACACCTGACACTCCCTCAGCTACAACTCTTCATTGAAACCTTTCATCGCTGTGTTGGAATGTTTCTCAGCTGTGATGGAGTCTCACCTCCTTCCCCGCCAGTCTCTCCCTGAGTGCCTGGTTCTCCTTGCGGAGCCGTTCGTTCTCCTGCTGGGCCTCCCTCAGCTGAGCCTCCAGGTTCTGCAGGTACTCCTTCTTCTTCTTCCTCGACTGGCAGGCCGACTCGCGGTTCTTGATCATCCTCTGCTGCCGCTTCAGCACTTTCATCTGAGGAGGTCAGTGAGGAGGAGGAGGAGGTCAGGGAAGGGAAGCCAGAAAAGGAAATATGAAGAGGAGGATGTAAAAAATGAGAGGAGAGGAAAAAGAGGAGACGCGTGAAAGTTGATCGAGCGTGTGTGATACAGAGTGAGGAATTCTGGGTACTGGCTGTAGCGCGCTGCACTCACATCGATGTCGCTCGAGTTGTTGCCAGGCAAAGTCGCGGTCGCCGGGACGATGGGTTTGCTGGCGGGCGGGGCCGTGGGGCTGGAGCAGTGTTGAGGGATGCTGGGAGAGACGGGCTCCATTTTGACGATGGCCGGCGTGGAGCCGAGGCAGACGGACGGAGAGATGACGACTGGAGGAGGAAGAGAAGAAGGTGAAGACCCTCCCGGCATCAACACACGAGAACTGGACTGAACACACGACTGTTTAATTATTATGTTTAGGTTTGGTCGTTCGTGGCCACGAAAAGTGAAACGCAGAAAAAATGAAAAAACAAATACAGAAAAAAATTCATCCAAGTATAAAATATAAAAACATATTTATGAAACTGTGATGGGACAGGAAATAAACAGAGGAGTTGGTTACCAGGCCTGGTCTGGTCCATGGAGGGGAGGCCCTGCAGTATGAGCGCCTTGGCCGGCGTGGCGGTCTGGGGGACGGGCAGGGCGGCGACGCACACGGGTCTGGGCTGGATGGGAGGTTTGGTGCTCAGGATGGTGTTGGCCTTTAACGTGGCCGAGCTCGGCAAGACTGAAGGAGACAGAGAGGCGGGGTCAGAGGTTAAAGCGGCGCCACAGCTCACGGGTCAGACTCGAACCTCGCGGCTCTTTGGTTAGTCGACACCCGACGGAGCTCTCCATCAGGAGCACGCACATGGCGGTTAATCAGAAGTACACAGACAGCTTTGTCAGCGTGCATCATTTGCATGCTCACACAGAAAAACCAGTGGAGGCGCCGCAGAGCTGCAGGCGTGCTGTCGACAGCTAAAACTTCTCCAAACGTTTTAATGTCGACTTGTTTTTAAAAGATAAACGCAGCAGTTTGAGTTCAATCATCCTCTGATGTCCTCACGCCATCATCGTTACCCGAGATGTCTGAGGAGAATTTAAACCCCTCCACAAGCCGCCGAGTGTGTTTGATGCACGTATACAGAGGTAAGCTAACGTGACATTAACATGTGCTTTCATACGCCGATCGTTTACGGGATTTATAATTCAAACCTCCCTCTGATGTTCGTCAAAGAGACTTTAAAGTGAGCGGCGAGCCTCAGACTGAGTCGCTGTGGTGGTGATGATGATGACGGTACACTCGCCTTTTCTTTGCCTTCTAACCAGCTTCAGGTTGCAGCAGATGAGACATTCATGTCCGTTGGGACTGCCTCCACAGGTCGGCCGGTAAACCGAGAGCTTTCCCTCCAGGCACAGCCCACACAGCTCCCACCGACCCGCCGACGCTCCGTTTTCTCCATAACTCAGATAAAAGCTGCTTTCAGCTGCTGCCTCACTCACACCTGGCACACTCTTACACCTGCAAACAGCAGAGAGCCGCCGAGGCTGAACTCAGACACCTGAACTCTTTCCCCTCTCACACAGAGGGCCGGTGCAGCGTTCCGTCTCACAGACTCGCCGACTCGTCCACAGCTGCTTCACGCTGGGCTCAGAGCCAACGCCAACCAGGACGGGAACATCCTGTTTCTAGACTGACGAGTGCAGCGGCCATGAAGGAACAACACAAAGCAGAATAAAACCTGCACACAGACAAGACATTGGCTCTACTTATGACATCACCTGCCTAAAAATAACTTTAATGTTTGAGCTGCAGTTATGCAAAACAAAAGCTTAGGTCACGCCGAGAGCTGACCTGCCTTATCAGTGTGTGTATGAGTGTTAGTGCTCACACACGCAGTTATGGTTAGGCTGATAAAACATAACGGGGCTCCCTGCATATGTCTGCTGGTTATTACTGAACATCAGGGTTGAATCAGTCTGCAGCTTAATGAAGCCTGAACACACCACTGTTACATCACTGCATCGCCATCAGCTGATCGCAGCAGGCTCAGTACTCATTAAACTGAGAACCATGAATCAGACTTTGAGTTTCAGATCCGTCGCTGTGTCAAAAGCCACGTGAGCGCCGCGGCTAAAGTCCGACCTCAGCGTCACGGTTGTCTTTAGCTAGCTAACCAGGCGCAGGTCAGAAACCTTCTTATTGTTGTGGTTTTAGTTACATGTGATCACAGAAGCAGGCCTGATGTCTCTGATGTCTCCTGACATGGAGAATGACTCCCTGCTACCACATCAGTGCTCCACACCAACACCTGGAAAACTTGGACTGGTGTGCACCAATCAGCACAGCAACCCAACCACACCCAGCTCTCCCATTGGCTGCTTTCACCAGATGAGCGGGCGAGCGGTCGTACCTGCAGCCTGCGTCTGTAACCCGCCAATGACCGCCGGCGTCAGCGGCATCTGTGTCACCGCAGCAATCTGGGTCTGTGATGGGGGTGCTGTTGTCGCTACGGTAACCTCCATGGACCCCAGGGGAGGGGACAGCACGTCTCCGTACATGTAGGGAGGAGTCGGAGGATTTTCGCCCTTAACGGTGATCTGAGCAGGAGACAGAAAACGGAGACATCCTTTCAACGCCATAACAAAAGCGTCCGTGTGCATTAGCGTTCTATAATACACCCACTGATTACCACGTGACCTGAAACACACCTGCGGGTCAGGCGGAGACGCCGAGCGCTCGGACTCGAGCGAGGACGGGGGCGAGGGGGGCTCTGCTTTCACCTGAAACACTGCACACGACAAACAGTGAAACACAGAAAACCTACAAAACAGCAAAGAGAAGACAGCTGACAGGGACTTACGCATCTCCACCGGCAGCGGCTGCGTTATCGTCATCTCGTTTTTTATGGCCGGAGCGTCAGCTTCAAACAGAACACACACAGCAACGGCTCGTTTAAATCAAACTCGCACTAACCGCGGCGGTTTAAGGTCGCCACGCTCGGCTGACCGGCACGTACCTGCGAGAAGGTTGTCGTCAAGGTGTCGCCAGGGCGACGTAGGGTTGTCAGGATCGAGGGTGAGCACGAGGTCATTGTCGAACTGGCAGAAAGAGAGAGAGTGAGCAAAGAAAGAAAAAAATCAGACCGAGCAAATACAGGATTAGTTAGTATGTTAGCGTTAGTATGTGTGTGTGTGCTCCTGTTTAAATAGGGAAAGCACTATATCGTGAATCTGCTGAAGCATCAGCAGCTGTGATTGAAAACCTGTTGGATGAGGTCAGAGGTCACACGGGGCAGGGGCCAAAGCAGCGTGCCAAATATTTACATCGTTATTTTAAGGTGGGACGTTCGCAGAAACCGTGTGCGCTCCGGTAAACTCATCGGTGACGTCCAGCAGATCACAGATAACAAAACACCAGGAAACATCCTGCTTAACCTGCTGCTCCAACCAGGAAGCAGCTCTGCAACACGCGCCACGTCACCGCTCACCGAGACACTGGCAACGATAATTAATCCCCATCTGCAGCACTTTAACTAAAGCTCCACGGCGCCACACAGTCGTGTGTCAGTCTGATTCAGTGCAGACTTTTAACGAACCAAAATCCAGAAAAACTCAATGTTACTTGCCACGCCCCCTTCTGTTGAAACCTGTTTGTGGGGCGAGCTCAAACTGTTCATTTCAGACAGATTATGAACTGAGGAGCTGCAGTGAGAACCAGTGGAAGTATAAGGCGGCTTATTTTAAACTGTGACTGATGCAAAGCTGCTGTAAAAACATGGAGCAGAATCAGTTTATCTGGTAAAACTCAAATGATCCCTACTTCAGAAATTATTTGCCTGTTTATTTTTGTACGTACTGGTCTGCAGCTATCCAGGCTGCTCTGTTTGTTTTACACTGGAAAAGGGGTCATGTGATAGTGGAGTGACAAATCAGGGAAGGAGTGCAGTGTCTTGAAAGACCCAATCAGGCACCGATGGCAGAGCTCAGCGTCGTCATTTTCATAAAAATCAGACAGTCAAATAATGAGCTCACAGCTCTGAGGCTACGCAAATGTGCTGCACGAGGAGCTGCCTCCAGAGCCCCGACGTCTCAAGCTGTTAGCGGCGAGTCGCAGCAGCCCTGCAGGCTCACAGCTGTTTCACTGCTCGATATCAGGCAGCGTGGTTTTACTGTTGTGGCTTATGATCTAGAATTAGCTGCGGGTGTAGCAGCAGAGCTACACGCTGGATTTCATCACCGTGTGAAAGTACAGGTCGCAGGGTGTCGGGTTCAATGTGAGGCATGCGCTGCGGCTCTTTGTTTCCTGAACGTACCGATGCGTCGTATTTCAAGCCTCGGCCGAAGTCGCCGTCCTCGCCCTCCTCCATGCTCTCACACTGGAACAGGCAGGCATCTGCAGGAGACACGAGTCCACACACATGAGAGAAAACAAAACCAGCTTCGACCACACTTCATCGTCGCACTGCACCACAAACACCCCGCGATGGTGTCAGCTCTGCTTCTCCCATCATGCTTTGCATCGCCTCACACCTCTGGACTTCGAAGCCACACGCACACTGAAGCGCATGCTGTCAGAGCAGCACTCTGTAAAAATCTGCACGCAATCTTTACTTTTTATGAATCCTCCAGATCTTTGCACAGGATGTGACGGAAGGACAGCAGCAGGTTTAAAGAGGTGACGGAGCGTCGGGAGACAGGAGGCCGAGCTGAAGACGTCGAGCTCGTCGCTGGGTGTGAGCAGATGGACAGGACTAGAACCGAGTCCATCAGCTGAGCCAGAGATGGCGTAAAGAATTTGAGTTTCTCTTCTAAGACGATCCTCTATTTTCAGCTTTAACATTTTTTTTTACTGACTGATGTGAGATATTTTTATATTTTGTAAAATGTCGCGATAGCGGTCATCAGCTGGGAAGCAACAGAGTGCCCCCTTGTGGATAAACTATACAACATTAACACTCACAGCATGTCTGAATGGTGTTTCTCAAGTCTCATTTTAATTTTTAATAGTCGTTTTTCAGCCGTTATAGATGCTGATACTACGTTATTTTCATGGAGCTGATAATCACACAGTGACCTGTGGATAATATGTTCAGTCAGTGTCAGGGGAAGCAGCCTAACAGCAGAGTTTCTCTTACAAATACCAACAAACTAAAAACTAAACTCTTTACACACATAGGTTTGTATTTTATGACTCCACCTTCTGTGCTGTAAGTATACATACAGTGTGCATGCACTTTAGTCAGAGCTGTGTTTCACATGTTACTGTGCTTGTTTGTGAGCGTCTCTTGTTCTCAGGTGTATTCACTCGTCCTGCTGCTGCTCTGACCCACTTCTCTCAGTGGGATCATCTAATCTCCCCTGATTGCATTTACTGCAGGAGACCGCGGCAGGGCGGTAAAAATTCTTTGGTCTGACAGCTACAATAAAATGGGTTGTAAACCTGTGAGCATACTTCACTGTTTAACAGTCGGGTAAATCCTGGAACCTTGTGCTTTTAACTTAAACAATAGAAACAGTACAGAGTGAGCTACTCCTACAGCGCAGCTATTTTATCTGACTGGTTATCAATGACATGAAGAGCACATCCTCCACCTGCATCCACCTGCCTACACCACCTTTCTCAGGGTTACTGCTGAAGACAGGAGGAGGCTGACAAGTTATTATAACCAAGTTCCTGCAGATATCGCGATAACACCGTGCGTTGATCACGACAGTCGTGACAGGCCTCTTCCTCCCCCTTACCACGGCTCGAGCTTCGATCTGAAACATATCGACGGAGCGCGATTTAATGCGCGGTTTTTAGCGGAAATGGGGGACTAACGCACAGAGGCTTTTAGTGTGCGGTTTAAATTAAAGCGAGCTGACGTTTCCAGCCAACGTGTTAAACACACACCGGCACGTCCGGGTCAGCAGTGTGGAGGAGGAAGCGCGTGCACAGCACAGCCCCACCGTCGCGTGCGCTCTAATCCAACCCAAAACCATCATATACGCATAAATTTGACCAGTTTTGTCGTGAACACAGACTCTACGGTGGAAACAATGAGCGTCAAAGACGCTCCGACGACCCCGTTAGCTTCGCCTCGCCTTCTCGATGCATCCACACCCCCGCTATCAAACCCGACTCCCTCTGAATGCTTCAAAATGCTGCCTCACCCCAGTCTTCGCTCGTCAGCAGGTTATCGGCGAAGAAGCGGCTGTCCAAATCCGACAACAGATCCGTACTCATCGCCCCGCAGGCGGTGTGTTTGAAGAGCAGGAGGCTCGATAGCAGCTAGCTAAACAAACAGACAGATTACCGGCTTCAAGTTCCGCATCAAGGTAGCTGAGCGGTATGAGGTAAATATACCATTTACAATATAAACTAATTAAATATATATTTGCTGTAAATTTCCTTATTTATGTCCAATTTCTGTCTCCGCTCGAACTGTAGGTCCTTCCCTTTTACTTCGCATATGACAGCACAAGGAAACGCTTTTTTGGGCAGAGCTACCGCCCACGTGTGCTAGAAAAACCAATGACAGCACAGAGATGTGTGATGACTAAATATTAGACCAATGGGAGGATGCAGAGACTACTATTGGTTTGCTAGGGAGCCTGTGGTTGAGAGTAACAAGTGAGGAAGGGTTTTAAAGGTGATTCGGTCCAATCGAATGGTCGGGTTTTGATTGACATGCGTGGGAAGCCAGTGAACGCTGGAAATGTCAGTGTTTGACAGGCACAGGGAGCCAATCACGGATTACAAGCAGAAAAAACAGTTTTGGTAAACTCACGTGTATCCAGGCACACATATATGAATCATGCGCTATGTCCGCTTTGCGGATGAATTTAAAAAGAAGCCGGTGTGCACACATAAACAAACCAACCCGCACGATAGTAAACGAGGCTCCGGTTGGGCTGGGATGGGGCTCTCATTTTTATTTTTTAGGATGAAGCGTGGGAGTGGTTACATAACAGTGCAGCGTGAGTGGGGAACAAAGCGAAAGCAGCAGCCTGCAGCCCCTCATGAGGGTTCTGTTTTCACTAAACACGCGGAGCACACCTGAGGACGGAGCAGGTGCTTCAGCGTGAAGCTTTTAATGAGGGAACCGAGATGCAGCTGCTTTCCGGTCCTGCTGTTGTTTTTATGTGGAAAGTGGCGCACAGCGCCTCCTAGTGACGAACACAGGGCTGCACAGCGTCGTTTTGACCACAGTGTGAGGACCATAAAGAGCCGAACGTACATAAAAGTGTCCTTATAAATGTTTACAAAGGTAAAATAAAATTGTGTGTGAGCAGAAACGTCAGGTGATCACAGGTGTGCTGTGATCTGCTTCAGACAAACTGAGGAATGTCAAAATCATCATTTTGCTGTTCCTTTAAGGGGCTGAAAATGGGACTGAACACAGAGACCGAGTTCGGTGTGTCTGTATGTCACGGCGGGGTGGAAATGGACAAGTTAACTAGGTTTTTTATTCTACACGAGTTGCTGTGTTTTATTATTTTTTAAATATTTTAATATTGTACAGTGTTTTATTCCTATTGTTTTATTGCATTTTTTTTTTTTATCGTACTTATTGCTGACTTGTCCTGTAAAGACTCCGCCCCTCCCTGATTATTAACTTAGCACACCTGGGAGGTCCCAGAGGCCAATAAGAGGGCCTGGCGGGTCAGGAGAAGGGAGCCGCAGGGATGGCGAAATAGTAAGTGGCAGGTGTCGGCTGGAACGACGACGGAGCGACGGCCAGTGTGTGGAGAAGCAGCGGGCGCGCTGTGTGGGTGCTGAGGAAGTGGCATGACACCGGCGGACGCTACGGACGGGGATCGAGTGGCAGCGGAACCACAGTGCTGGCGTGACACAGAAAGGCGGCGGGCGGAGTTGAGAGCTTCGCCCACCCGGGTTAAGCCCCGAGATATATCGCGCTGCAGTGAACCGGTCCACTGGAAGGAACAGTGACTGCGGAGAGAGAGACGGGACGGCTGTGGACCCCGCCGGGTTTTTCTTGCCCCGCTCCGACTTTTACTAGACTTTGATGCTGTTATTGGTTTTTATTGTGTTCTCCCTGGCCAGGGTTGTTTTGTTTTTAAACCTTTTTGTATATTAAATTACATTTTTAGTAATTCAGCTTAGTTTGTTTTATTCCCTTTGCTGCTCCACTGCTCTGTCCGTTTTTTCGGAGGGCCACTCTCCTTATATTGTAACACTCCTGATCTCATTCGGTCATCACATGTGTATATATAGCAGCCACATGCAAACAAATGCACCTGGTTTTGTGGTCAAGCTAAACTAACCCAGCGGTCTAAACTGTGCTGTGCACTGAAGGTCTGCGGTGAGTGAGCTCATGGGGCACAGCCAGGCTCTATTTCACAGCTGCAGGGGAGAAGACTGACGTCAGGTTCAGCCTGACTGTTTGTACCTGCTGCTATTAGCATGCTTAATGACACTAAACCATCAGTACTGCACATTGCACTTCATGGGGGACAAAAATTGGAAGTTTATTATTCTCGTGGGGACCAAAATCCCAGTCCAAGCAAGTTTGAAGGCATTTTTGAGGCTCAATGTGGTTTTACCCTTAACCAGGTCAGGGTTAGGCATTCATTGTTGATGGTTAGGGTAATGTCAATGAGATGTCCCCACAAGCTATGAAAACACAATGTGTGTGTGTTTCTCTGTATGCACATACTGCAATTCAATATTATACGTTTTATATATTATATTTATTACAATAATGTGCTGTATAACTTGGCCTGAGTGACTCTAACTGTACTCTGCAAACATCATGATGTTAAAAACTGAACCTTAACTGGAGAGATGTCAGTGCTGTTACAAAGAGACAAATTTATATTAGATTTTTGGAAAGAAGATGATAAATGCACCAGTCTTTTCAAAAACAAGTATGAACAATAACTACTATGATTAGCAAATGGTTGTGAACAGACGTCCACAGGACTCTGCTATTTAAACCCCACATCTGTTTTCATTTAAATTCAGTTTCATTTGTTTGATGATGGACCTGACGCTCTCACAGTCGACTCACTTCTAATTATTACCTCTGTCTGTAAGTCAGCACCGTGAATCCAGGAAGGTTGTTCCCATGTGAAGCCAGTGAGCTCAGTGCTGTTGGTGGCTGTCCCAAAGGCTGAGTGGTTGAAGGAGGAGGGGCTTGTTTCAGAAACAGGAAGCACCAAGGGGCTCCGCCGAGGATCAAGTTTAACTCTTATGCATTAACGTGAAACAATAAATAAATAAATACAAGGAGTCTGCTATATGTGCAGACTAGGCTTCCTTCAACCTCTGCTGTTCATTGTTGTGTTCACCTCCCAAACACACAGTAACAGTGTGAAAGCAGCAGGAAGGATTTTTTCAAACTGTTACCGTTGAAAATGTTTGAACTCTTCCATTCGTGAGAAAAAAAGACACCGCTGAGAGGCTGAGGTTTGAGAATGAGGCCTTTTGGTCTCAGTGACACAAATACAACCACACGGTTCCCGTTCTTCACCTAAACAGAAGCTCAGGTCTGTGAGCTGAATTATTCAGTCTGTGCCAGGATGAAGGTGAACACCTACTGCTCTCTCTTTGCCTTTTTTATGGCCTCTAATGTTGCTGCAGGTAAGAAATTCGAATCCCATGATTTAGTACAAATGTGTTTTTAACCTGTCAATGAGACAGATTTGTTTTCCAATCTTTATTTTAACTTTTTTTCAAGACAGAGGTGTGAGGGTTACTTGTGTTTGCTGATGGTTGGCATGAGATTTGTCAGGAAGGAGACCCCGGTGCAGGGGTTCGATTTTAGCTTGAACGAAGCAATAGCACTTTATTCTCTCGCTTATTATGCAGCAGTCTACTGCTGCGTTCAGCGCTGCCGGCCTCAACAAAGCCTCGTTTCTGCTGTTTAATACCAAAATGGAAACTTTTTAAAATGATGCCAAATTCCAAACTCTTCTGTGTGTCTCTAATCAAACCTGTCACTTTGCTCTGCTTCACGTCAGCATGTTTTCTGTTTGATCCTCAGTGACTTTGACACAAAGACGTCTGCTGTGATGTCACACCTCTGACGGAGTCTCACAGTGTCAGTGCTGATAAATGACCACAATTGTGATATTTCTGACTGTGTGATGCAAAATTGAGTCAAATCAGGACCTTGTGTATGGGAAATGGATTCTAGATATCAGTGAGGATACCCAGCCCTGACTGCTCTGACCTTAC
>VUQR01031619.1:0-15755 GCA_015108515.1 Hemichromis elongatus | reverse complement strand
AAGAAAGCAGTCCTACATATTTGTTTAATATGTGTATTTAAGGACATATCTTGGTCAAAAATGACTCCAAGGTTCCTCACAGTGTTACTGGAGGCCAAGGTAATGCCAGCCAGAGCAAGAATCTGATTAGATAGCATATTTCTAAGATTTTCAGGGCCGAGTACAATAACCTCAGTTTTATCTGAATTAAGCAGCAGAAAGTTAGAGGCCATCCAGAACTTTATATCTTTAAGAAATTCTTGCAGTTTAACTAATTGGTGTGTGTTATCTGGCTTCATGGATAGATAAAGTTGGGTGTCATCTGCATAGCAGTGAAAATGTAGACTATGTCTTCTGATGATTCTGCCTAAGGGAAGCATGTATAATGTAAACAGAATTGGTCCTAGCACTGAACCCTGTGGAACACCGTATTTGACCTTAGTGTATGAAGAGGACTCTCCATTTACATGAACAAATTGCAGTCTATTGGATAGATATGATACAAACCACTGTAGCGCAGTACCTGTAATACCTACAGCATGCTCTAATCGCTCTATTAGAGCAGATTTCAGGAGCTGATTTGTTCCAATTTTGGCATCCTATGACAGTACCACACTCAAAGTTGGTCAGCTCTTTAGAGCAACCCATTGTTTCCCAAATGTTTGCAAAGGCAGATTGCATGACTTCATACCCCTGTGGGAATGGGACTGAAAACACCTGAATTTAAAGATTAACAGGTTTAATTGTTTACGATTCCTTGTTTAAGATTAATAGTGTTTCTTTCCATACAGTGTATTTGTATTTAATGTGGAGTTAGAATATAATCACTTATGTATACTAATAATGCAAAAAGAATAGCTGTCTGTTGTGTACTGTATATAATTAATATGTAACTGGGACATTCCAAGGATTTGGCTTCACTGTCCTAGTTCACAGTTTGGACCTACATTGTACACTGTACGTTTCATTGTTTATTTTTTATTTTTTAAATAACTATTACTAAAAAGTGGAAATGCGGAAGTAAAATACGCTGAATCACAGTGACATCAGTAATGACATCAAGCTGGGTGTCAGCTACAGTGTGATGATGACGGTCAACTGCATTCTAAAATTTAGTTTTCCCATTACTTGTTTTGTATAAACAACTTAGGAGAAGATTTTAAAATCAATGTCAGGGTTAAAAAGTATTGGATTTTTACATATCTGCAGCATAACACAATAAATACAATACTTTTAAAAATATGTACAAGGTAGATAAAGTATAGCGCTGTTCCTCTTCACTATTCTTCTGAATTCAGTAAAAATAC
This sequence comes from Hemichromis elongatus, assembly GCA_015108515.1. NCBI lineage: Eukaryota > Metazoa > Chordata > Actinopteri > Cichliformes > Cichlidae > Hemichromis > Hemichromis elongatus. The sequence continues at coordinate 14,469 of VUQR01031619.1, read as the reverse complement.
TCAAAGAAAATTAGCAGGAAATTAAGTTTTGACAGCTAGAAATGTCAGCAGCTGTTTGTTGCACACACACACACAGTACACACATCAGGACTCCATGTTTTTAAGAAGTCTGGATAACTTCCCCTCTGCTCTGCATGGCTGCTTTTCTAATGAATGCAGAAGTTACATTTGTCACATTTATTTTCATAAATACATTCGCTTCTCAGCTGTATAGAATTCATAATAACACCTCTAGATGAATTGTTTATTTTCTTCTGCTTAAGTATCTGATGCTTCAGTATTTTACTGCTAAAACAAGCATCTTGTTGCTGATGTGTCTTTTCAATTCTTTAATCCAAACTCAATTGCATTCTGCAGCTAACCCAATTAGACTACTTGAACTAATCCTGAGGGAGCACTTTTTCACCAGAGAACAATACAAACCGCCCACACAAATATCCGCCCCATGACAGAACGGGGTGGGTAGTGTTAAGACCCACAGAGTTACAGGAATAGAGCAGTTTTAATGACAGTAATCTCTTTTCCTTTGTCTCTATTAGATTTTTATGTCATCCTGGATGACATTTTACAATAATGGATGCACATATGGAGAGTAGAAATGAAAGGAAAGGCTGAGCTAACTAGGGAGAAAATGACTAAATGAAGATGAGAATGTGAACTGCTGCCACTAGAACTGCATTTATTAACTGCAGAGGAGAAAAGACAGGCTGGGGACAGAGAATACAGAAGAAGTTTGTAACTATTCACAGGTGATTATGTGGGAGAGAGTTGAAATCTTGTGTCTTTCATACTGTTCACCCACTCTTCACACTGGTACCTGCTGAGATACTTTAATTAGGGCAATGATCTTTCTCTTAGCTAATTAAAAATTTAAGAAGAAATAAATAATGCAGTGTTTTTGAAGAAAGTAGGGACTTTTTTAATGTGGATGTAATATCTTTCTAAATCTTTTGCCGCAGTAGTGGATGTGATTCGCTAATAGGTTACACGCTACAGGATTTCTGGTTATTAAGCTTGAGGCTGCTCAAACAAAATTACAGAACTCTTCTCCAAGTTGCCAAATAATTTGGGGTGGTAGAAGTACGTTCACTTAAGTGCTGTGTTTTAAGCAGAAATCCCATTAATTAACAGCAACAATTAATGGGGAAATCCACTGGCACAGACACATCCAGGCACATCAAAGTATGTTTACAGGTACTGCAGACAGCTCCCGGAGGCTACATAAACCGGTGTAATCATAAAGTTTTTGCTTTGAGCAGGAACGGACATTTCAAGCAAAAATACTATTCAATCACTCTGAACTGTTTGACTACCGTTCAAAGGTCCCTACTCATGCGCCTCAGGGTTAAAAGACTGTGCATAGTTGTAGTAGGCTTGTTACCTGTAATGGTTTTGCCATCCATCCATCTGCCCATTTTCTTCCATTGTCCAGGTCCAGGTTTTGGGGTATCAGTCTAAGCAGAGAAGTCCAAGCCTCCCTCTCCCCAGTAACCTACTCCACCTCTTCCAGGGGGACACTGAGGTCATCCAAAGCCAGCCAAGAGATGTACTCTTAAGGCCCACAGGCCTTCTCCCAGTTGGACACACCTGAAAAACCTAACCTAGGAGGCATCCTAGTCAGATATCTGAACCACTTGGTTCCTTTCAATCTGGAGGAGTTGGGGCTCTACTCCAAGTCCTTCCCAAAAAGACAGAGCTCCTTACCCTACGTTTAAAGCTGAGTACAGGCATCCTTCAGTGAAAGCTCATGTCAGCCACTTATATCTGTAATCTTGTTTTTTTGGTCAGTGTTTATGACTAAAGGGTGAGGGTAGTGACATAGATAAATGGTCAACTGACAGCTCTGCTTTCACGCTCAGCTCTATCATTGCCATAACAGACCGGTACAGCCTCCTCAACACCAATTTGCCTGTCAGTCTCCAGCTCCTCTTTCCTCTCACTGGTGACAAAGACCCGCATATACCTGAATTCATCCACTTGGGGCAGCATCTTGTTCGCAATCCAGAGTGGGAAGTGCATAAAGATTTGATTGTTTTGACTACTTTAGAAGTCTTTGGATTTGAACACTTCTTCTGACTTTACAGTAGCATCTCAATCAGCCCCAAGTTTTACTGCTCCAGCTATTACTAATGATATGTAATGATTTTCTTCTCTCACCCCAATCGGTCACAGCAGATGGCCGCCCCTCCCTGAGCCTGGTTCTGCTGGAGGTTTCTTCCTGTTAAACGGGAGTTTTTCCTTCCCACTGTTGCCAAAGTGCTTGCTCATAGGAGGTCATATGATTGTTGGGTTTTCTCTGTATTGTACAATATAAAGCGCTTTGAGGTGACTGTTGTTGTGATCTGGCGCTATATAAATAAAATTGAATTGAATTGAATTGAGTATGTAGTGAGTTTATATTAATAACAAAAGCAGCTATTTTGATGTCACGCATTGTTTTTGGATTGTAAAATTTGACTGTCATGTTAGCTTTTTCAAGCAAGTAGTTAGCATATTTGTCCAAGAGGGTGATGTACTAACTAATGCAAGCTAATGCTAGCTAGCTGGGTTAGGAAGCTGCATTCATAAACTGTTGGGAGACAACACACAGACATACTGATCTGCTTATTAGTGCAAAGTAACAGACTAATAAAATGACAGAATTTTGCTCATCGAAACTAAACACAAGATTTCTGGAAAGGTACAATGGCCAATGATGTAATTGCATTGTTTGACTGTTCCATGTTGACTTAATTTCTCAGCCACAGCAGTTGCTATTGATGAGTAAGATCCTTTTTTTTGTTTTTTAATGGTTGTTGGCGATTTACTTTCACCTAATAAATACATGCATACTGTCTGAAGAGACCATCCATAACTTTGACCTGGTATAAGAAAACAGGGATTGGTTTGATTCTTTATTCACTCTGAGTCTGACAGTGTTACAAGAGCTTCAATGCTACATCAGTGAAGCACTCTTTTAAATGTTCTGCTGGTTTTTCCTTTACTTGTACTCAAATATTGTGTTGTAATAGGGTTGGGATAGATGAAAGTGTTAGAATTAGGTTTACCTCAAACACCTTTACCATTATGGTAAGTGATTCCCATTTAAAAACTTGGCACTTGCCCTGCACAAACACACATAAATATGTAGTATCTCATCCGTGCCATATGGGTGTGGTTTAATAGCAAACACATCATATTTAGAGGCTGAAGAGCAAATTCCTTCAAACACCAGATCATCAGTCCTACTGAACTGCTATGATCATTGCTGGTTTCTAGTTACTCACACTGTTGTGACTTAACTTCCTGAATGACAGAGCAAACATCTCAAATGATTTTCACATGTACAATGGAACTCCTATATTCACCAGACATTATCCAGAGAATAGTGCCAGGAACAGTCAGGTGATTGCAACAGAACAATATGGAGACTCAACCTGGTCATCTGCCCCATCCATAACCATTTATTTGATGTCCTTATCCTAACCTTAACATCAGGATCTCAATGCCTGAGGAGCCTGAACATGGACATTTGAAGAACTACACCTAACCCTGCAGAGTTTTAGGTTTTTACCATCATGATCAATGGTACACATTTGTGGGGGCCGTGAGTGACATGTGCATGCCAGTTGAGATTTTGAAGACACTACCTGTGACCACTAACCACATGACGCTAACTTCTCTGGCATTTTGGATGTGTGGCAATCGTGGTGAGAATGTAGGCCTGGAGACCAATCTGCAACCATCTGGCAACCAGCCGTCATGAGAGGAAAACATGTATTCTCTATTCAGTTTTGAGTGGTTGTCAGAGGTTGATTGCAGTTGCAAAAGAATGATTGCAAAAGCCCCAGTTACACAGGCCACAGACCAGTCACTGACCCCCCTAGCAACCACCTGTCACTAAGGAAAAACACATATTCGCAAACAGAGTCCAGATACTCTCTAAACTGGAGTGGAGGCGGAAATGGTTCAACTTCAAAGTTAAAGAAAATGTTCTTTGTAGGCAAGTTAGTGATTATTTGCTGAAAAACACAAAAAGGCAATCATTAGGTTTTTGGGGCAGCAACTTATTTTACCTAGTGAGAGCCAGCAGACTCCAGGAAATGTATACTCCCACACATTTTTCCCTAGGAGCTAGTGGTTGCATCATGTCTTACATGTATGACCAACAACTCTTGAGCAATGTGTGCATGAAATTAATATTTGTCAATGGGCCGGACTGGGGAGGGTCGTCCCATCTTTCTGACCCAGTCGACACATCAACATTTTATTGACTAACTGTAATCTCAGATGTTTCCTTGGCTTAAATTTTTGACAGTTTACTTTTCCTAAGATGGCATCTATTCCAGCATGTACCTTTATTGAGGAGTGAGTGTTAATAACCCCCAGTCATCTTCCTTGTGCTAATTTGTTTATATACAAATAGCTAAAATAGCTACCAGATTATTATTTGATCCAGGCCAACTTCACTAACCACCCAAATGTTGCTGATATTTAGTTTTCTTTCCTTATATAATAACTCACTACTAACTTTTAAAGCAACCAAACCTTGTAAATATTGCTTTATTTTATATTCTTTATTGTAAGACCTGGAAAACCAGCTACACTAATAATTTTAATACTAATGTGTCTCAGTCTTTGTTTCCTTTGGGTAAGTTAAGAGCCATTGGACCCAGAAATGGCTAATGGCATCAAATGGAGTGGATAGGTTTTATCTGTCACCCATGTTGTGGTTCAGATATAGACACATTTAAATATTTTAATGCCCGTCTTTATCATTTTTGATGCATGTCACCTTTTACACAAATAGTGCCAAAATTACCCCTCAGTAAGGGTTTACACATTCCAGCAGGTAGCTTCCTTTTATTCTGTCCTTGATACACGCAGTAGATAGATTATCTAGTGTTTATGAACACGCAAACCTGCCACAACATTACTGGCTTGAATTAAAAAAAAGGGGGGGGGGGGATCACTGAAAGCCCAGCCACTGTGTTGCCAGAGCAACGCATTCCCTTTCTCCCGTCCTTTTTCAATAGCACTGGGCCGGCCTCTCTTTTAATTCAATTCGCTGTGTCACCGCGAGGCTACGCAGTCTGATAAGCAGTGGCCGTTCGTATCGCGAGAGTACAGCTCAGAGGATTACAGGGAGGCGGTGACCTAATCGCCGTCGCGAGGCGGGGCGAACCGCTGCAACTTTGGATGAACTTCTGATTTGAACAAACCGAGAGGCGGTCGGCGGAGTGCTCGGACAGCAAGAGATACAAAGGTGAAGAAAAGCGGAGATTTTCTGCTACGAAGCTTTGACAGCCGTTTCACATTACAGCATTTACAGCGGTCTGTGTGTGCCGCCGAATGACCAGCGAGAGCGTTATTTTTCCTGTCGAAAAGGTGGAAATTGATAAAGGTGAGTGCGCTCTCTTCTCCGTTGATGTTCGTATAGAAACTGGGGGATACCAGATCCATTAGTATTCGGTTAGCTGGATAGTAGCTGCTAACAGTGTGCTGAAAACCACTGTGGGTTAGGCATTTGGATAAATGCAGTATATTGTAGGTAGAGAAAACAGGGCTGAAAAGTTTAACTTGCGCTCAGGTAACGTTTACGTGGTACCGGTGTGGATTTTATTTCCCCTCCCAGCATGTATCTGATTTAATTACCTGTATCATAACGAGCAGGCTTTCAGCCCCCATTCAGTTAATACATGCACCCAGACACCACAGTTGAAAATGCAGACAGCGATGCACCGTTCCTCTTAAAGACACAGGAAATCTTGCGAAAATGACGATCAGATAAATGTAATGGTTGTTTGGTTAAGTCTCTGCGTGACTGCTGCATAATTGGGGATGGCTAGCCGCAGACGCTCTAGTGGGTTTCCTGTGTATCTCAACCTATGCTGTGTGTCTTATCATCTTACATGTGGTCGCTGCAGCTGGCTTAAAGTATTGTGGGTTCACTTTCATCAGAGAAATGTCTACTATCTGGGGAAGCAGCTCTTAGTGTAAATGCATGATTTGCAGTGCATTCCTGTCACCAGGCATTGCTGCTGCCGCTTTGAATAGGCTGCCTGGACATCTGCAGCATTTCACAGCTCTGTAGTGTGTTGATTGGCATAGAGATCAGTCAGGGATGTGATGAGAGATGCAAAGTTTATTACTTATCATCGGACTCACGTGTTGTTTCATGCTATTAGTTGCATACGATGTGTTATTTTCAGAGCGCAGCGCAAGACTAGGAACTTGCTGGATATGAAAGATGAAGTTATTTCCACCTAAGGCTCTGTCAACACCAGTCTCATTAATCAAAATGGCCGTCAGTGTAGTTTAGTCACATTTGAATAGTGATGTAGGAGTGCTACATTTAAAATGCCTCAGAAGCTTGGCTCATCAAACGATTTAACCATGAAGTGAGCGTTTTTCTTTCTTTTTTTTTTTTGTATAGGCAATCAAGTTTGTTAAAGTTTGCTTGTCTTAAAGAGGTTAGTACTTGCTTGTGTCCGAGATCTCTGTCACCATGGGGGGGATTTTATTGTTAATGGACCTCCTGTAGATGCTCTGTCTTCTTTCTTTCTTTTTTTAATTTTTTTTTTTTTTTACTGCCATCTCCACCTGTGGAGTCTGTCCCCAGGCTACCAGCTTTACACCTCCAGGAGGGGGTTAATACACACACACACACACACACACACACTCACACAGAAACACTCTGCTTTCTTCACTGACAACTCCTAAATGGACACATCAAAGACATGACATTTCTGTTTGCTGGGTGACTGGGACAGGTCTAATTTTCAACTCGAACAACACAACAGCACTGCTGGGGATGCTTTCCTTCCACGACATGATTTGAGCTGCTTTGTCCTTTTTGCTTTGGCTGCTGCAGCAGCTGCGTCAAACCCCCCCCCCTCAAAACTCTGATATAGCGGTTGAACATCTCATGCTATCAGCCCTCCCTCGTCAGTGCCTGTGAATGCCAAGGCTGAGCTGATCTGGAAGCTGTGTCACATTTATAATATTAAGTAGACTATTGAAATTGAGTGTGTAGGTGGAGGCGCACATGTTCTGTCACACGTGTAGCTGCTGAATTAAAAAAAGATGTGAGGGGAGAAAAAAAAAATCCAAAGCACTGATGGTGGGCAGCTGAGAGATTATTTTAAGTGCTTTGGGATGTTGAAACATCTCTGGATGTTTTTAGATTAAGCAGCAGGAATTGTATGAATGAGACAGTTGTCGTCATGCAGTCAAGATTGTGAGATGCATAAATTAATTTCAACTACTGTGGTCGACAGAGAAATGGTGTCCCCGAAGACTTGACTTTGCTAGAAAGCCTAGGTCAGTGTGCATGAACCCTCTCCATCGTAAGCGCACAGCAGGGGGTTTCTTTCCTGTTTTCAAGTAAAGAATTTCCCAGGAACTCTGTGTCTTCTTTTGAGCAAAATCCTCCAGGTTAAATAAACACTTCTATTAAGATGAAGTCTCAAACGTGTAGTTTAGTCTCATCTGGGAGAGGAAAGGATTTGGAGGTGCTCAAGGAGAGATTCTGAGAAATGCAAAGTGAGGAATAGGAGGACATTTTAATCCCATAACTGGCCAACTAGCACTTTCCCTTTGACGTGTAATGCATCACTGACAGTATCTGGTAATGGGGTCTTACCTGTTTACGACATACCGCACTAGCCTCGCCATGCTCCCCTCCCTTACGCTGTTACTGCCTCATCCTCCCCTTCTGTCTCAGTTGTGTTGCTGCTCCTTTACTCCCCACCTCCCATGATTCCCTCCTCCTTTTCCCCATCACTGGCAGTGTCTTTTCCTCTCAGATTTCTTTCTGTTGTGAATGGCATGCTGGGGACTATAACATACTGTTCACCTCTGTCCACATCCCTTTTACCATGTCACTCTTCCAGAGTGCCCATTTCGATTCTTTCTCTATTAATCCTGATTTATGATGTTTGCTGCTTCTTTTACTTGAGCTTACCTTTTCATTTTCTGGGCTTTTGTCTGTCTGTGCTGGTGACTCTTTACATGCTGGAGATTGGAATGTGAGCTCACTCTGTTTGAGGTCTTGGGGTAGGTTGTCTCTTGAGAAATAACAGAGCAAGAAATACTCTGTAACAGTGAGATGATACTGTAGGGAATACTGATTGAATAAAACTACTTGGCCTGGCAAAACAGTATAATACAGAATGCTGGGATTCTTACTCATATGCTGTGCAGACTTTAATCACATTTTGAATTTAAAAGGCAGTAATACCAGGAAGCTTAATTAGCATTGTAAAAAGGATGTCATTTCTGAGAAATGTACCTTATTGACTACCTTCATTATGGCCTGGACAATCAAGGTACTAGTTAAATATAAATGTTTTCAACGTGACTTTTTTTTTTTTTAGCTTTCTTTCTTTTTTTTCCTTTAAAAAATCCTCAGATGCTTCGCTGTAGTCGACAAAATGTACATCTTTTTGATTACATATCTCGAGTAACAGCCTATCAGTGCTCAACACATGTGAGCTAGCTGAGCTGTTTAAAGGTAAGGTTGCAGCTGCACTAAACATCAAATTCCTTTCTGCTGAAGTTGTAGGACCATAATTGTGGTTTATTTAATTGATGAGAAACATGCTCCCTGTCCCTTTTATACAGAAATGACCAAATAATGAACTCTTATTGGAAAGAAAAGTAACATGTAAAGTGACACTAAGAATATACTCTATCAGATGAGATCTAGCCGATGCTGATGTTGCAAAAAGATTTGAGCAAGAAGTCAAAGCTACTGGTAAAAATGGGGAAACACATTCACATCAGATGTGAATGTGTTTCATAAAGGCACCTGTTTTGGTAAATAAGTATACTAAGTAGTCAACAGAGAGACAGTATCCCCAAATACTTAAGTGTGGGCTATGTTAAAAAGCCTGGGTCTTGACACATTGAAGTGCAAGCCAGCATTTTGTTTTCACTCAACAAACAGCCCTTGCGGTGTTGTCTGTGATATGTGAAATTGCCTATCTCTTTTGATCCATGGTCCTTTGCAGAGGATAAATATGAAACCCCATGAAGGCTTTGTCAGGCCTTTTCAAAGCACCCAGAAAAGAAAAAAGGAGGTCACAAGAGGAAGCAGTTACTTTTAGCCATTCCACCTGAGGTGAGGGGACTTGGATGCCTTTCCAGTTCTCCACTTTCCCGTCTGTCTGGTGAAACAACTTCTTAATTAGGGCTGTAAGTGGATTGTAACACATGAAAGCATTGTGGATTATAAAGGCTTCAGATTTCAGTTGTGACAAATGAGCGAGGGAAAAAATCTATAAGCATGGGGAAACAATGACTAGGCAGATTAATTCATGTAGAAGTAAACACAACGTTCTTTACAAAAGCCTTGAAAGCTAGAACAGCTAGATATTATTGAATAATGTATAATCCTTACAAATGAGATAAGCCAGGATGGAGATTGAGCATGGGGTACCTTCATATGGATATTTTAACTCTAGAATATTAGGCAGGCATAATTTGTGCCCTTGCTCTTCTTCTAATTACATTGCAATTTGCAGAAATTAGCTTGGAATAAAAACAGTGCTACATTGGCATTCCCCAGTCTACACACAGCAGGGTGGCTGAACATTTTAAGTTTACTTCTTGAATTATCCAAAAAGGCCAAGGTAAAATCCCTTACAATCTAGTGTTGCAGTGTTAGTGTTAGCAATTGATATGATTGCTGTTCTGCTGCAAAGTGAACAACTAGCTACCAGTTTCACCCATGTTTTATTTTTTCTGGCTTTCAGTGGTCTCTTCAGACAGATGCTGTAATCTGTAATTATACAGTGTTTTGAGATTGGAGTGAATGGTTAAACAGATATTCCATCTGGCTTTGGGCCTCTGCTCCTGGTCAGGCTTTTAATATTGGTCTGATGCTGCTCAGCTTTGAGTAAACACATCAAAGGGTAAACTCAAAGCTTTCAAATCATCATTTTTTTAGTGGAATTATTGATGTAGGTTTTAGGGTTGCAGGATACTGCTTTGATGCTATACAATGGTATAGAAATTGACGGTTGCATTACTTTGTATATTACTTATCTTCAGTACTCGAGGGAGGTTGTGGATTCTTAGAAAATCACTTGTGTGTCACGTACATAGTATAAAAGATGGACATGGCTTTCACATTCCAGTGACAGTTTTGTTTTTGCCTTGAGTGGTGATACAAGTTTGTTGTTTCCACTTTTATCAGTTACTGTTTTCTTGCATATTTTGCTAAGTATATTGTGCATTATTGGAGGTTGGTGAATCAGCTCTTTATGTTTTATATTGGCTTTCCAGGTTGACACAAGGGTCTTGCTCTCAGACATGCCTGGGCTTGTCCTCTTTTGCACTTGTAAATGCATGGTGTTGCTTTAGCAACGATATCGTGATACACTTTTATATCATATACAAAAGTTATACCATTATTTTAATGGATGATATGGTATGGCACAACCCTAACTGTCACATACAAAATGGTAGTCAAGATAATCCCACATGACTAGTGGTCACACCAGTTAACTGCCTTCTCACAGGAGTCTATGAAACAATAAATACATTTTGGAAATTTTAGTCAGTCTAAATCATGTCAGGAGGATTTTCTAGAATCATTGTCTGAGTTGGTAGCCAACGAATGTACAGTTGCACTGTCATTACGGCCCATTTTTGTCAAATCCTTCAAATGAGTATTTGGTGAAGATGAAAATGGAAAATCTCGATGCTTCATAATTGGACTTCAGAAACCAATGGGTGATGTCACAGTAGCAGCATCGGTCTTTTATACTTTTTTTGATGTGGGCACATTATCATTCTTTCTCAACTGCTTGTCTGACTTAGATGATGATAACTGAAAAACTGAAAAACTCATGATGTTTTATCAGACTACTGCATTCAGAGTAAGAATAGAATAATCATAAGAATAGTCATTTACAAAGAGGGATTACTTTTTAAAGCTTCTTTGGCCAGTATTGAGATCACGTGTTTTTTAACATGATTAGAAACAAACTTGAAAATATCTATTTTTTTTATGTTTAAAAATAATCAAGACTGTTGTCTTTTAAGGAAATGTCATTTATGTTTAATCATATTTAATATGAGTAAACTAACCAAATGAATGTGAATTTAATTGATCAATGTGCCTTACATGGGGTGTATTTTGGCTTTCATAGAGAGGCTAAAGTAAAGAAAAAAGCGCTTGAAGGCAAAATAGGAGAACGGCAGCCCAGTAATGTTTATACGTTTATCTAGTTGAGAACAGAAATTTAAATTGAAATAACAATTCTTAATTGCACATCCCTAGATGATAATTTACTACAGGCTCAACTATGAAATATTTGCCAACACCAGTATTTGGACCTGTTGACTGACGTTGGTAAATAAGGTGGCATTTACTGATTTGTGTTTTTTACTGGATACAGACCTGAAAGGTGTGATATCACAATGATTTATTTATTATTTTTTTTCTTATCTTTTCTTTTCTCTGACATCATCATTGACCCAGAATTTCCCTATTAGTTCATCTCCTGTATGACTGAATGATTTAGCTATTATCAGTATTATACTAGTTAACAACAGCACATCAGCTAACTGGTAGGAAGTGTTGACTGCAGGCTCTCACGTGTTCATAATCCTACATTACAATGAGTTTGTGAAATTAATTATTCTCTCAGACTGTCCTCAGATCTTCCTTATTTCAACTCCATGATGAAATTGCAGGAGTGCCGCTGAGCACAAAAACTGTTAGGGGATAAGACTAACATGTACGGGAGTGTTTCTGAAATTCCTACCAACTGCCTTGCCATCTGTTTCCAAGCAGACAAAGCTCTCAAATTTCTGTCTTTCTGGATGGCTAAATGGATGCTGCTGGTGTTGGCTGCCTGAGTTGGTATTAGTGAAAGAAGTCATTTTGTGACCCAGTTGGATTTGTTAATTGCTGCCGCCTCTCTTGTGCCATTTTGGGGGGGGGGAATTGTTATGTGTGTTTGTATGTTTGTGTGTTTGTGTCTGGAGGTGCAATTTGAAATCCATGCAAGCCATTTTTCGTGAAATTACCTCGTAATTTCAGCACTCATGATCATTTGAGTGCCAGCTTTGAACTGGATTGAATTTCTTGTTCAAATTGGGGTATTAGTACTGGCAGAGATTTTTGACAACTTAACCCATTCTGGTTGGTCTTTTAAGGTTGATTTTGTCCCATATTTTTATTGAGATTAGGTAAATTTTACTTTAATTTGTGGTTCATTCATTGTTCTAGATTTCATATTATTTGGTGAATCATATGTGTCCCTGCAAAGATGGTATTTAAACTGTTAAAATAACTTGTTTGGAGAATTATATGGCATATCTACTAGTATTTAAAGACCATCTTCCATTGGATTCCCATTTTGCTCCTTCTCCCAGGAATCTCTTGTAATCTGCACAGCCCTGACATTATATTTGTCTATTCAGCCATCCATCTGCTTATCCAATTCAGGGTCGTGGGAGAGCTGAAGCCAAAATACACATTTGTACTAGAGCCTAAGTGACATAAGATTTGCAAGGTAACAAATGCTGGTACTGATATTTGGTGATTAAAATATCCAAAATAATTTCTATTTTTCATTTTTTTTAAACTTTAAAACAAGCGAAAAATAACCAATATTCAGGAAATCTGTTTAGATGTTAGTTGTTTATTTATTCGGTCCTGCTCTGCCTGACTCTGTTTGGATCAGTTGGTGGTTGTTTTTTTGTTTTTTTTTGGTGTTCCAAACTTGTTTCCGAAAGGGAAGTTACAGTGCCTTCAGCTGGACACCCTGAAACGGACTAAACTCCCCACACTACATACAGTTTAATCGTCAGTGCAATCTGGCAACCCACAACCTGAGTCAAGGAGTGTGTGAAGGTAATATTTCTGCATAATGACAGTAAATAGTAAGCGGTAATTGAAATGGCTCGCTTTCTTTGCTGTTGTTTGACATTTTCAGCTCTCTATACTGCGAGGACTCGATAAACAGCGAGATTTCAAAAACACAGGAAAAAAGCGATTCGAGCCATGTTTGTGAGTCTTTGAATTTGCGTAACAAGCAGTTTGGACTTAAGTGTAGTTGTAAAGGTATTAAATTGGTTCCCAGAATCAATAACACATTAAATTCTGTAAAAACACAAATGACGCATATTTTCTAACTGAAGATAACAAGTTGTGACTGTTTTCATCCAAATAATCTGAGCTGCACCTTTTCAAGAAAATGGTTGTAAGTCGTGGTCTGTTGCTGGAAATGTAGAGATGTGTAACATTGCTGAAAATACCTAGTAGAACTTTTTAGAAATCTGTCCAGTAATATTCACTAATTAGCTCTAATGAGCTTTATCATTTGTTTCTCCCTTGGAGCAGTGGTGCATGCGTCTGCACAGTTCTGCTGTTCAAATCTATGCCATACTATTTGCAATTCTGGCAGACTGCCTAACAGCTTTTCTGGCAGAAATTGTGTAAATTGTCTCTTTTTATAAAAGTTTTTTCTTATTATTAAGTTATTTCTTTAGTTAAACATCTCTCTATAATAGTTTAAAGTTCCTGTCGATAATCAGTTAACCATGTCTTTTCAGTAGATGCAGAATATGTCATGATTCATGCAGTGCTCACTGATTGGTTGGAAGGTTTGTTTTAACTGTTTGCATCGTGACAGTTTAACTGGTCACACATCCTTTCCTGTTTAGCAAAAAAAAAAGAAAAGATAATAAATTTAAAATTGTATCATATTTGGAAGAGGAAGTTCGGAGGTTTTAAATAACCTTAACCACTTTGAAGCTGATGGCCTGAGTCAGAGGGACAGCTGTAGGGGAAAGCAGAGAAGACCCTGGAGAAATATGACTAAAACCAAAAAGATGAAAATAGAAATAAAAAAGCTGTAGAGAAATCTCATTTAAGAAAGAGACAGGAAGGACTGTGAGTCTGTGACAGAATGCACTTTTTCTTTTCTTTTTTTTTTGCACGCAGCATTTTTATTTGCTTTTCAATAACTTAATGATTGAGGATTCATTAATATGTTGGCTAAAATCTACTGATATCAACCTTGTTTACTGCCATCACTCACTTGGCAATTAAGATGACATTAAGTGGCAGTAGTCAATATTTATCGGTTCTGTTTGTCCTTAAATCTATATTTGCGTGACTGAGTTTACAAAGGTAAGGTTAAGCTGAGATTTTATTTATGTACATTTCATTTGGTTTTTCTTGGTACAAAATTGGAAATAAGCTTCCTTTTTGTTTGTTATTGTTTAAAAAAGAGTGGGAAAAGTATTGGAGTTTTAAATTAATAGCATCTCGGCTAATACTGTCTCTGCATTTGACAAATGGCTTTTAATATTGGAAAATATTCTCTGTTTTTGAGATTGACAGCTGTAATTTCTCATTTAGGATGTTTTATGTTAGATGTTGATTAGCATTGGAAATAGGAGAACCTCTGAGGCTTACGAGGGAGATTCTCTTTTTTTTTTTTTTTTTTTTTTTATATTTTTTTTTAG
>VUQR01031617.1:0-10302 GCA_015108515.1 Hemichromis elongatus | reverse complement strand
CAGTGCTCCGATAGCTGTCTCAGCTCCGTCACATACGCAGCCACCGAAACTCTCGGCTTGCGTGAATGTGTGTGGAATTTGAACCGCTGAACAATCACGGAAGGTTTTGGGCAGTGATGATTTTGCACCAACGTCACCAGTTCTTTGAAACTGAAGTCCCCGGGTTTCCGAGGCGTCGTCAGGTTACGTATCAACTTGTAGGTCCTCTCTCCACACGCACTGAGAAGAACTGACCTTTTTTTTCCTGCGTCCGAAATGTCGTTTGCCAAGAAAAAGTGTTCCAGCCTCTCGACATATTCAATCCAGTCGCCGTCTCCCTCAGCGAACTCCGTGAGCGATCCGATCGTAGCCATGGACGCGAAGTGGTAGTCCGACTGCAGAATCCGTAGCAAAAACTCAAAACTGTCCACGGTCGACTTTTATCCTCGTCGCCAAAAAGGTGTTATAACCTCAGGATAAAAATGCTCGGAAACTCAAGTTTTTAAACCCAATTTTGGAACGTTTACTGACCACTCTTTGAAACAACCACAGCTAGTCGCAACACATACAGGAAACTGTTCCACACATAACATTCCGGCAGGGAGAACCCTGAAAAACCTCTGAAGGTTCCGGGGTGCAACGCCCCCAAACATACATTAACAACATTAACTGTCTATAACAGGCTTTTTAAACCTTATTGATTCTTTTAATCTGGTCCAATGTGTGACTGGCCCCACATATGAACGTGGACACACACTTGATCTTGTTTTATCTCATGGTTTTTCCGTTTGTATCGTAGAGATTTGTGATGCTGTGATGTTTGATTCTCTTGCCTATACCTCAGTTAAACCTTGCACTGCTGCTCAGCGCTGTCGCGTTTTTAACTCCTCCACTGCTGAGCAGATTTAAACAGTTTTTAAACAGATCTGTAAAATCCTGGAGTTTTTATGCCACCGGGCTGAGGAACTGAGGTCATGGTTTTATTTCAACTGTAGGACTGCTTTGGACACTGTGGCTCCATTAAAAACCAGACTGCCTAGAACTTGGGCCACGTCAGCATGCAGGCCTGGCCAATGGAAATGATTCCAAATGCGAGCCATGGTTTTATGCTTCCCCAAATGTCCTGCCTACAGCACAGAGTGCTTCAACCCTGACTCTAACAGGAATGATCAAATCTACATGTGATGGTATTCTTTCTTTCTATTCTTTTTCTTTCCTTTCTCATGTTAATACTGTTTAAGGGAACAAACTGTCTGTGTACAAGAATCTGTGTGCTACCTGAATCAATCAGTACATTTACTCTCAACCATTGCCCTTTTTTATCCTCTGTCCAGTTTTATCTCAGAGTTACCACAGTTTCAAGGCACCAAACACATCTGGGTTAACTTTGCTGAGTTTTCAGGACACATGGGCTTAGTATGCTATCTTTGTGGAATCGAAGTGTAAATCATGCGGAGAGAGTAGACCCAAATGCAGGCAAAACAGTTTTTGAAAGAAAGTAGTACAAAGCAAAATACTTCAGGAGGCCGACCCTGATGTCGAGCTCTCGGTGGAGACAGAAAGCTGAGATGACACAGCAGAGCTCCCAGGTGAAGCAGCTGAAGGAGACTGAGTTCAGCTTAGCTCTCAGCCGATGAAGGTGGTGGCTGAATAGGTGGTTGGGCCAATGACTGAACTGAAGTCCCTTTTATGAGTTTGGTTTTAATTTTTTTAGTTGATAAGACCAAGACAATGATTTGTTTTACATGGAAAAGAGTTGATAAGAATGTCAAGTTTCAGTTATATGGTCAAGAGGTAAAAATATTAAGTAAATTTCCGTTTCATGGTTAGTGATTTAATGAAAGGGTAACATGGGCTGTGCACATTCAGAGAATAGTGGATATAAAGGCAAAAAGGTATTAAATATAATGAGATGTTTAGTTGGGAATGACTCTGGAGCAAATAGTAAGTCTTTTGATTTTGATTAGATCGGTGTTATGGGTGTGTAGCATATAATTCAGCAGCAGACACAACTCTGTAAAGTTAAACTTCATTCAGTATCAGGCACTAAGACTCTGCACTGGTGCCTTTAAAACTACTCCAACAGCAGCTTTACAGGTAGACATGGGTAAGATGCCACTAGGGACGAGAATCAGCAGGGCCATAGACAGGATCATCAAATACAAGATATGCTCAAACTTTGCTGGGAGAAAGAAAGGCAGGAAACAAAGAGACTATGACTAGTAGAGCAATAGAACTTACACTGGATCAGTTCAACATCAATAAAACAGTGTCATTACCAGCAATACCTCCATGGATACTTCCTGATGCCACAGTAGATTTCACATTATTGGAAAAGAAGAACAGTGATAGAACATTTACTTTAAATCATATACAGTACAAGCTAACATTGATCAGTATTATAATTATTTACAAATATATACAGATGGATCAATGAATACGGCTCGAACTGGTGTAGCATTTGTTGTTCCTGAGTTTAAAGCCAAAATGGAGAAAAAGATCAATGATGGACTGTCAGTATACAGTGGAAAAATGCTCGCAATAATGTTAGCTGTTCAGTGGGTGGAAGACATGAGACCGTTACAATCAGTCCTCTGTTCAGACTCAAGCTCTTCATTGGCCAGTAACAGAGGTTCAGCATACGCTTTACAGAATACACATGATGGGTCTCACAGTTGCCTTTTTATGGATTCCAGCTCACTATGGAGTCAGAGCAAATGAAACGGCAGATAGAGTTGCAAAGGAAGCCACAAAAGTGTGTTAGCTGACCTGGCTATTAACTTCTGTCAGACTGAGATAAAGAGTGTCATGGCAAGAAATGAAGAAAAGATGGCAAAAACAGTGGGAAGAAGAAAGGAGGGGATTCTAGTTGTTTAAAATTCAAAAAAGTATGTTTATGGTGTGCTTGGTCAGTCTGTCAAGCAAGGAGGAGTTTGTGGCATTTAAGCAGCCCTTTGCTGCCCAATCTGACCGGGCTAAAGCTATTACAAAAGATATTGGGGTGTTTAGCTGCAGATGGGAGGCCATATTCGGTTGTGCAAAACGACCTCATTAAGGAAAACTGGGAGGAAGGTCCGCGCCCTGAGAAAAGTGAAGTTCAGTATGTGTTGGACCTGAGAGCAAAGCTGCACACACTGGGAAAACTCTCACGGGAGAATTAGCTCCAGGTCCAGCAGCATAAGCAACGCCTGTACAACAGAGCGGCGAAACTCAGGCAATTTTCACCGGGAGACAAAGTGCTTGTGTTACTTCCTTCTTCCAGCTCAAAATTACTCCCCACGTGGCAAGGGCCCTTTGTGGTCACATGGCAATGGGGGGACATTGATTATGAAGTACTACGGTCGGACAGAGGCGGAGCCACACAGATTTACCACCTTAACCTCCTTAAAGCCCAGAGGGAGGCGGAGACAGCTTCTCTGGTGAGCCTGGTAATGGAGAAAGATGAGTTGGGGCCGGAGGTGCCAAAATCCAACATCCCCGCCTCCCTGCATTGTGTTGACCATCTCACACAGGCCCAGAGGGTGGATGTTGCTGCATTGCAACAGCACTTTGCTGACGTGTTCTCCCTTCCTACCTGGCCATACTTCTCTCATAGAGCACCATTTTGAAACTCAGCCTGGCGTCATGGTGCGTTCGCGGCCCTACAGGCTGCCGAAACATAAAAGACAAATTGTTCACCAGGAATCGAAGGAAATGTTGAAGTTGGGGGTAACAGAAGAGTCGCACAGTGCTTGGTGTAGCTTCATTGTTCTTGTGGTTAGGAAGGATGGCTCTATACGGTTCTGTGTCGACTATCTCAAAGTAAATGAGGTGTCACATTTTGATGCTTATCCTGGGTCCTGGGCACGGCTTGCTTTTTCTCGACCCTGGATTTGACCAATGACGAATGGCAGATTCCCTTTTCTGCAGAGTCCAAGAAAAAAACAGCCTTCTCCACTCTGTACGGGTAGTACCAATTCGTTTGGCTTGTTAGGAGCCCCTGCCACCTTTCAGTGTCTCATAGACCGGGTGCTGTGGCCACACGCTGATTATGCTGCCGCCTATCTAGATGACGTAATCATCTACAGTGACACGTGGGCGCAGCATGTGCGATGTGTGGCTGCGGTTCTGGAGTCTCTGAGGCAGGCGGGGCTCACAGCTAACGCGCAGAAGTGTGCGGTTGGACAGAGGGAGGTACAGTATTTGGGATACCACTTGGGGGGGGAGGCAGGTGCATCCTCAAATGGAGAAGACAGCAGCGATTGCATCCCCAAGACGAAAAAGGAGGTGAGATGGTTTCTGGTGCTGGCCAGCTACTACTGGCAGTTCGTGCCAGGATTCGCGGACTTTACCCGCTCTTTAACTGATCTCACCAGCAAAGGTGCCCCGGATCTGGTCCAGTGGATGGAGCGGTGCCAGGCGACGTTTGTGCAGGTGAAACGAGCTCTCTGTGGAGAGCCGCTGCTGTTCACACCTAACTTCTCCCTCCCTTTTTGTCTGCAGACTGACGCCTTGAACATGGGGCTGGGGGCTGTTTTGTCCCAGCAGGTAGGGGGCTGGACGGTCATCTACATCAGCTGCAAGCTAACGGACTGTGAGTCATGGTACAGTACCGTGGAAAAAGAGTGCCTGGCAATCCGGTGGGCAGTTGACTTCCTTTGCTACAACCTCCTGGGACGCCAATTCACCCTCTGCTCAGACCATGCCCCGTTGCAGTGGCTCCACCGCATAAAGGATGCCAACGGCTGGATCACCCGGTGGTATCTGGCTTCAACCCCATTAAGTTCAAGGTGATCCATAGGCCAGCAGATGGTCTTGGCTGATTTTCTCTCTCGCTTGTTGGAGGGGGGGGGGGAGTAGGTAAGTTCGGCTGGATGGGCCCCAGCCTCAGGCGGGCGGTGGGGATCTCTGCACTTTAATTACCTGTTGACTGATTTAAATTTGCTTCTTTGTCAATCAAATTATGGACCTAACTGTAGTTGCATGCCAACCAGGTGTACAACAATAGACTGATTACAAGATTCACTGCTTAATGTTAAATAAAACCCATCTCACTAAAAACCTACTGCCACCTTTATGACACCCCGTGTACAGGACAGACTAAATTCAATGAAATACACTGAACAAAAATATAAACGCAACACTTTTGTTTTTGATCCCATTTTCATGAGCTGAACTACATACACAAAAGACCCATGACTCTCAAATATTGTTCTCAAATCTTTATAAATCTGTGTTACAGAGCACTTTTCCTTTACCAAGATAATCCATCCCACCTCACAGGTGTTGCATATTGAGGGGCTGATTAGACAGCATGAATAATGTACAGATGTGCCTTAGACTGACCACAATAAAAGGCCACTCTGAAATGTACACAGTTTTGCTTTATGAGGGGGAGGAGGGGCAGAAACCCAGTCAGTATCTGGTGTGGCCACCATTTTCCTCAAGCAGGGCAACATATCTCCGTCAGATAGAGTTGATCAGGTTGTTGATGTCTGTGAAGGTTCTCAGTCATCCAGGTCATCGTAGTCTAAGGAGCTGTAAAGAAAAAGCGTCTGGATTTCTTTAGGTTGCTTGAAGACTTTTCACCTCTCATCTGAGAAGCTTCTTCAGTTCTAGGGTTGCTGATCAGGTTGTTGATGGTTGTGTGTTTTTTTTCCCCTATATTTTCTAACATGCCAATTTATTTTGTTGTGATTTATTATCATTAAGACCCATGTTTGCTTTAAATAACAATTTTATTTAAGTCAGAGTGATTTATATAAGTCTGGGATGTTATGTGTTAACAGCTGCTTATAGATCCTACCGGCTGGATCTTCTTTTTCATTGATATCGCTGTTATGACTGATGAGGCCAAGCTGGTGAGTTTCTGTGCTGACTAAATAATGCATTAAAGTTATAAATATGACTATATCCGAACTGCACTGTCATTAATAGGGTTGCTTTATTAATATTGTATGGTTGTTTTTTTTGTGTCTTTCAGTTGATTACCTGGCTACTGGTAAAGGCTACTGTACTGGTGTTAGCTCATGTTTGTGCAATAAAACTTGTAAAAAGCAGTAATCAGATGTCCGAGCCGCGCGCCATGGCTGATCTATGGGACTTCGCTCTCAAAACTTTACCAAGCCGTTGTACGTCAGAGACTGTGTTTGGATTTCCTTGCTTGGACTATTATGGTGCTGACATAGGATAAGCCAGCCACCGTAATCAGACTTTTAATTTAGTTATTAGCTGCTAAGCGACCGGAAGTAATCGCTGCCATCTTTGTTGAGGGCAAAAGGGAGTAACGCCAGTAATAAAACAGAAAAAAGTCAGTATGGCATGCCAAGAAGAATTAAAGAAAAGGCGGTCCTCTGCACAAGCAGTTTTTATTAGGAAAGTCAATTCCATTGTTTTTAATATTGACCTTTTGACTGAACATGACTTCATGTCTGAAGGACACTCAAAGACAGTTATAGTGAGGTTTGTAATCACAGTTTTGATTAAATTGCTGTTATGGAAGAGGAAGATGCAAGTGGGTTTGCAGCAGAAATAGCTGATGTGGAGAAGAAGCTGCAGAACTGCCGCACAAAATACCAGACCACAGAGGTGAAGTTAAAGGAAGCATCATGGTCCCATTGTGCATCTGGTCAGTTTAACAGTCTAAGGGTTGACCTAAAAGATGCAATTAGCCAGGTGGAGGCGCTTCAAAAGGGTCAAATAAATCAAGATCAGTGTAATTCAACGCTCGCTGCAGTGGAGAGCAGAGTGGAAGCTCTAGATGAGTTTGTTCATAACTGGGATTGTTGTGTTCCAGAGAAAGAGGTGAATGTTATGCGAGCTTGTCTTAAAGAAATTAAAGGAGAGGAGGAGGGTAGCTATGGTGGTGCTTACTAGCATTCTAGATGGAAGAAGGAGATCAGAGCATGGCGACCTCAGAGCCAGACTTGTAGTGAAGATGAAGGCGGTGATGAAGGTAGCGCTGGCGGTGGAGCGACGACCAACACTAACAAGCCCAGTGGACCCGCTGCAACCGATGATGGCCCAGCACATGTTAGTGGCACGCTAGATGCAGACGTGAACCCTGCTGCATACCAAAGTGCCGCAGTGGGCAGTAGTAACCAGGTCATTAATGCAGGTGGTCCCGATAGAGCACAAGTTGCAAGTCCTTCCCCTGCAACCCTTCAAGCGTCACTACAGAGACCACTTTCCCAGAGGCTCATGAGCCCAGTGTTCAACCCTGGCCTCTCAAGCACGCAACAGCAGCTTCGAGGAATGCATGGTGTGAGACCTGATGGCGTTGGTGCAGGACAGAGCTCATCTACCATCTCTCAAGGATCACTCGCAACAGAAATTGCACTCGCACTCCTGAGTCTACCAAAATTCTCTGGGGACAGGAGGAGCTATTAGCGCTGGAAGAGTAACTGGGGGACCCTCCAAGCATTAGCGGAACCCACGGCTTCCCCGGAGCGCAGGCTCTTCCACTTGATGGACAGTATTGCTGATTCAGTAAAATCTGAACTTAGGCTGTCTCACTGCCGTACTGCGAGCGAGGTTTTCCGGGTTTTAGAGGACTGTTATGGTGATGTGTCACAGATAGCAGATGACATTGTACTTGAACTACAGGAGTTACCAGGCGGTCCAGGGCAAGGATAGCTCAGTAAGTAGAGTGGTTGCCCCATGATCGGAAGGTTGGGGGTTCGACTCCACTGAATGGCTACTTTGAGGTACCCCTGAGCAAGGTACCATCCCTACACACTGCTCCCCGGGCGCTGCATTGGTGGCTGCCCACTGCTTCACTGGGTGAATGGGTTAAATGCAGAGGAGTAATTTCCCTACGAGGACTAACACATGCACATTATTATTATTATTACAACAACAAACCCAGAGAGGCTTTACAGTTGATTCAAGCTGTAGAGAAGGCGCTGTTGGACCTAATAGACCTAGGTTGTGAAGACACCATAAAAACCAGTTAGTGATCCGGTCACTTGAGAGTAAGCTGCCGGACAGTTTGATAGAGAGGTGGCTTTTGTACCGATGTGATCCTGTCAACAATGTCAGCCCACAGAACCGGTTTGATAAACTATGGCAGTCCTGAAAGATCAGAAAACAGTTCTGGTGCAACTGGAGCAGTTGCAATCCATCAGGCAGTTTAACGCAGACAGAGCAGCTGACCTAAGCCCCCCGCGAGAAACCAAAGGAGAGACCAGATCAGAAGATGGAGAGGCGTTCGTTCACCAAGGCTACAGCAAGCGAGACAAGAGGTGAACTGTCACAGAATCCTTGCTGTTTGTGTGGTGAAGATGGTCATACAGGAAGTTTATACCACTGCAAGACATTTAAAAAAGACAAAAAGACAAAGGTATGTCCCAGGTGTTTGGACCTCCATGGGAGTGATGACCCGTGTAGTAAAAACTTTCTGTGTCGTAATGAAGAATGCAGAAGAGGTGATGCCTCATCGGATCACCATTTTTTTCTGTGTCTTAAAACTCCAACTAAGAAAGATGCGGCTAGACAAGGAACCAAAGGGGGTAAGAGGAGAGAACCCCGTGGTCTGACAGAAGAACAAGAGGCTTTGTTTGCTGGTCTAGGTTTGTCCCTGGAGCAGCTGGAGGCTGGCCTGCACCTGGGGAGATCGCATTCTCTGATGGGAATTGTGACTCATACCTGCGCTGAGAAATGTATGAAGGTGTCAAGACTCAGCTCGTGGAGTCCAAGGCCAAACTAACTCCACTCGAACAAAAGGGAGATGCTGTTAAGGCAGAGATTTGTGGAGCTGTTTTTGCCGCCCGCCTGAAAGGTTACCTTCTGAAGTACGGTTGGTTAGAAGTAGATCATTGGTACCATTTCCGGGACAGTCAGACTGTGTTAGGTGCCATCCAACGCAAAAGTTATGGGTTCCAGACCTTCTTTGCCAATTGAGTGGGCGAGATACAGAAGGCCGGGCCTGTGACCGACTGGTGGTGGCTTCCTGGCCAGTACAACGTGGCTGACCTGGTCACAAGAGGATGTTCCCCTGAGCAGCTTGGTGAGGACTCTTCATGGCAGACCAGTCCCATGTTCCTAACCAAGCAAATAGAGGTCGGCCCATAAAGTCTTCAGCAGCTGTGGCCTCTGGGACTAGAGAAGTTGTCAGTCGACTCCAAAGAAAGGCTTTTTCTGCCATTTTAACAAGGTCGTGGGAAAGCGCAAACTACTCTAGATGGTCCTGATGGTTTCAGCGTCGTGGCCGACGACCGAAGAAGTCTGGAGCTTTTGCCATTCAACAACAAGGAAAAAATGTGCATGACACACACACACACACGCTTTACTGGTTTAGTGTTTTTCTTTTATTGCGTGACACTCTGCCAACCACATAGACCGCGAAGCTCCGGTCTCAGCTGTTTCAGTCCACCCGCCTCTCATCTCCCATCTCACTATAAAGGGAAAGCAGTCATCCTTGCTGAGGATGCCTATTGTGTCAACCATGAAGGTGTTTCTGCCACCCTTCTTCGGATGAGGAAAAGAGGCTGGGTAGTGCAAGGTTCCAGGATTGTACGGAAGGTAATTGATTCATGCATACATTGCAGAAAGTACAGGGCCAAGCTATGTACTCAAGTGATGAGCGATCTTCCTCCTGTACGCACTACACCAGCAGCCTCTTTCAAGTACAATACTTTGGACCTGTTTAGTCCATACCTTGTCAGAGACTCAGTAAGGCGACGAGTGAAGAAGAAAGTCTGGGGTGTGGTTTTTAGCTGTATGGCCTCAAGAGCAGTTCATGCAGACGTAGTTGAAGATCTGTTGACTGAAGGCTTTCTGGAGGTATATCAGCATTTTACTGCCCTGAGGAGTCACCCCAAAAAACTTTGGTCCGATCAGGGGACCAATTTTGTGGGAGCTAAACCTGCCCTGAATGAGCTCTACAGTTTCCTTGCGGGTATCGACAAAGAAGAGATCCAAAGAAAGGCGGCCTTGGTTGGGTCTGACTGGATGTTTACCCATTCAGTTGTCTATGTGCAGTCCAGGTGGAAGTGGACAAGTTTTGGAGACACTGAAGCCAGTTAGCCGGACTGCACCTGTTTGTTCGACAAAAATGGCATGCCCCAGCAAGAAATGTCTCTGTTGGGGACCTTGTCTGGGTGACAGATCAGAACGCACTCAGGAGCCGTTTCAAGCTGGGCCGCGTGGAGGAGGCAGATCCAGATGACCGGGGTGTTGTTCGGGACGTCAAAGTAAGGAAGGACAGGGAACCATGTCCTTCCACCATTCTCCACAGGGACGTAAGGAGGCTGGTGGTATTACTGCCAGTAGAGGAGCAAGAAGAACGTGGTTTGTCCCCCTGAGTACCTGAGAAATACTTATGGACTGGGGACTTTTTAATGT
>VUQR01031613.1:48448-71752 GCA_015108515.1 Hemichromis elongatus | reverse complement strand
GATAATAATAAAAAAAGAAGAACAATACTGTGGATGCCTAATGAGCATCCACACTAATAATAAAATGTCTATTTTTGTTTCCCTAGATGAGGTACGGAGTGGGACCTACCGCCAGCTGTTCCACCCTGAGCAGTTGATCACTGGCAAGGAGGATGCAGCTAACAACTATGCCCGTGGACACTACACTATCGGCAAAGAGATCATTGATCCTGTTCTTGACAGGGTCCGCAAACTGGTGGGTAAATTCACGGCCATTATTGGCATAGTAAAGAAGATAACTGTATCTCATTGACTTTGTCTTTCCCTCTCCATCCTCAGGCTGACCAGTGCACTGGTCTTCAGGGCTTCCTGGTGTTCCACAGCTTCGGGGGTGGAACTGGCTCTGGTTTCACCTCCCTGCTGATGGAGCGCCTTTCTGTTGACTACGGCAAGAAGTCAAAGCTGGAGTTTTCCATCTACCCAGCTCCCCAAGTGTCCACCGCTGTGGTTGAGCCCTACAACGCCATCCTGACCACCCACACCACCCTAGAGCACTCTGACTGTGCCTTCATGGTTGATAACGAGGCAATCTATGACATCTGCCGCAGGAACCTCGATATCGAGCGTCCTAGCTACACCAACCTGAACAGGTTGATCAGTCAGATTGTGTCCTCCATCACTGCTTCCCTCCGCTTTGATGGCGCCCTCAATGTTGATCTGACAGAGTTCCAGACCAACTTGGTGCCCTACCCTCGTATCCACTTCCCCCTGGCCACCTACGCCCCCGTCATCTCTGCAGAGAAGGCTTATCACGAGCAGTTAACTGTATCAGAAATCACAAACGCTTGCTTCGAGCCAGCCAATCAGATGGTGAAATGTGACCCTCGCCACGGCAAGTATATGGCCTGCTGCCTTTTGTACCGTGGCGATGTGGTGCCCAAAGATGTCAATGTTGCCATTGCTGCCATCAAAACCAAGCGCACCATCCAGTTCGTGGACTGGTGCCCCACTGGTTTCAAGGTCGGCATCAACTACCAGCCACCCACTGTGGTTCCTGGTGGGGACCTGGCCAAGGTCCAGAGGGCTGTGTGTATGCTAAGCAACACCACCGCCATCGCTGAAGCCTGGGCACGACTCGACCACAAGTTTGATTTGATGTACGCTAAGCGTGCCTTTGTTCACTGGTATGTGGGTGAGGGAATGGAGGAGGGGGAGTTTTCTGAGGCTAGAGAGGACATGGCGGCTCTAGAGAAGGATTATGAAGAGGTTGGAGTTGACTCTGTTGATGGTGAGGGAGAAGAGGAAGGTGAAGAGTAGCTTCATTGCAATAAAATCAGAAAGTTGTGCAAGTACACTCAGAAGCACCGTTACATTGTTCTACATTGTTCTCTTCTTGTTACACATTCCTGTTGGAGCAGTGAGCATACTTTAAATCTATGAATAAATGTATGAAAATCAAAGTGTGATGTTTTTATTTTATGTAAGAGTGTAACATGGAGACGTGACCACTTCATCGTGGTTTTATTCTTTCATCAGTTCTTTTTTCCAGGTGCTGCTGATCTTTAACAAAGAGTACATAAGCAAACCAAACTGAAGTACTATTCAAAGAAACTTGATATCTACTCGACTAGTGATTGAGATGAATCATTTCTTTTTTGTTGTTGAGCATCAACAGTGTAGTACAAAGATATACATGTAGCAAGGCCACAATGCTCCTTTTTATATATTTACCCCACCCCAAGAACATGTTGGACACCGATCCAGAGGGGGAAAAAATGAAAATAAAGTGAATTTAAATGAGGTTAAACAAAATTCCCCATTTTAGAAGATGTGCACTTAAAGGGCAATAGTTTGCACAAAATTAATTATAATCAAAAGAATAAGGATGTACTGCAGCTGCTAAGTGACTATCAGGTGGGTACGGTTCTAATTTTCTCTAAATGTTTTAGCAATGTATCCCAGATGACAAAGAATCTCTCCTTGGACCCCCTGAGAGCGTACTTTATTTTTTCCAACTGCATAAATTGTGTCAGGTCACTGAACCACAAAGCCACTTTGGGTGGCTTTTTTGACTTCCAATGTAATAATATCCTGTGCACAAGCAGTGTAGTGAACGCAATTTTGTTTTTATACCGTTTCCTTAGTCTTCTATCTGTGGCACCAAATATACCCATAGCTGCATTGGGTTGAAGCTCAACATTCAACGCTTCAGACGACGTTTTGAAAATTGTTGACCAGTAGGCTTTTAAAGTTGTACATGACCAAAACGTGTGCGTTAAATCTGCAGAGGGTTTTCTACATCTCTCACAGCTTGCATCTGTGTTTGGAAACATTTTTGGCCAGTCTTGCCTTGGAGTAATGAATGTGGTGTAGAATCTTTAACTGTATGATGTTTAATTTGGTACGTGAAGTGCTGTTGTTTACTTTTAAAAGAGCGCTCTCCCAAGTCTCCTCTTCTAACTCCACCCCCAGCTCATCCTCCCAGTCTGCTCTGATCTTTGCCATTGTTAATATTCTTAAAAGGAGGCTATACAATTACTAATTCTTGAGATAAGGCCTTTAGGCTTAAATATGGATTTCAACAGATCATCTACACTAGTAATTGGTGTTATATTTGGGAAGTTGAGGTTATAATGCTGAAGGAAGTGGCGAAATTGGAGGTATCTAAATAATCTGGACCGAGGGAGGTCAAATTTGTGTGACAAGTCCTGAAAGCTTGCCAAGACAACGTACATGTCAAAAGAGCAAATTCAGAGTCTAATCTGGCCGGGGGGAAAAGGTGATTATTGTGTATAGGGCTTAAATGAAGAAGATTTTTAAAGGCCTCTGTAACAGATCCAGACGTATTCTAGGTTTTTTCCCATCCCATATAAATGAGATCAAAGCTTTATCAATAGATTTAAAAAATATTTTGGAAGGTAAAGTGGGATACACTGAAAAAGATAAAGAAACTTGGGGAGTATATTCACAGTATTCACCTACAGTGCACTTTTGTTCAAACACGAATGAATATCCAGGTAGAGCTAAAACCACACTTTGGTAATGACTTGTACTTATTATTTTTCTCCAGTCCCAGTTACTCCAGTAATGAACAGTATGTCATTAAACATTTCAACCCAATTTAACAGACATGAAATGAATTGCTAAAAAGATTATTACCCTGTTATTTGACATTTAAACAGACAGGTGTCACTTTGTATTAAAAATCACTGGAACGTCTGAAAACTGCAGAAATAAATTAAGACTGTTGAAGGAAGAAAAAATAAACTTTTGCGAGTAGAAATGCCTGTTAAAAGTAATATTTCTGGTCAATATTTCCCCTAAAAGATGCGCCTAATAATCAGGACAAGAAATTAATTAAATTATATATATATATATATATATTTTAAAAGATGAGTAAACAAATACATATTGTAAGTGGTCGTATGTACACATACCTGTTAATAATCGTCACTAAAAGCAGGGACTGTCTGCCGAGCGTGTTCAGCCGCTGCAGCGGAAGAGGTTTAACCTCCCGTTCTGTCTCACCGGTTTCTGGTGTCGATTGTAAACACGTGCGCCAGGTGTAGCACACCTCCGTCAATTATTCAGAAACGCAACTCCTACCAGGGATCAGCTTTCCTGTCTCACAGACGCAAACCTGTTTCATTCAGCTCGCAGTTTTCTACACTCTACAAACTGTATGGCTTAACTGCCGCCAATGATCGTTAACCGGACCACAGCTGCCGGAGAGGCTGTTGCTATAGGAACAGCGGCATACAAGGCACACAGACAGACGGGAAGATTATTAGATTAGATTATTGCCGGAACCAACATGGTTCTCCCTTCAAAATAAAAGCGGATCCCGTTGCAAAATGAGAGCCAAACTCAGGAAGAATAAAACAAATACAAATTTAAATAAATACATAGAATAAAATAAAACCGTAATCGAACTAACTGTAATTTAACTACAAGGGGAAAGGCTTTAAATTCATATTTCTGGGGACATTTTTATTTATTTACTTTAAAAAAAAAATCAGATTTAACCGCTTAATTTCCTGCTGACAAGTGAAATTGAAGGTCTATAAGGTTAAATAGTGTTTCAAAATAATTTCACTGCAGAGGTGATGTCTTTGTCATTTGTATAAATTACGATCACTATATATATATATAAACATTTTTTAATCTGCTTTATTGTTTTGATACTGTATTATCATCTACATTAAAATAAAACTCTAACATTTTCATCACAATCGCACAAGTCTTCCAAATCATATAAAGTGGCTGAGAAGCGCTGTTGAATATTACTTTGAAGGCACGCACCGGAAGCGCAGTTTGTCCCACAGGGTGCGCTTGACGGTGACATTAAGGCAGGAGCGGGAATAGTCGGGGAGCCGAGGCAGGTAAAAGTGTGTATGTGTGTGTGTGTGTGCGTGTTTGTATGATGAGACAGAAAGGGGCAACGTCGTGAAGAAGAGAGGGAGAGAGGTGAAAGGAGGACAAAGGAGCCGAGGGAGAGTTGGAAAGACAGAAAAGATAACAAAAAGAGGAAAGGATGTCGGAGCGGGTAGCTTCGTGTGGGAGCCTGTATGACAGCACCAACCTGCTGCTACAGTACTGCAACAACGGTGAGCTGCTTCTCATTCCTCTCCATCAGACACAACGGGGGGAAATAAAGAGCACCGCCGTCCAGACAGATGCACAGCTCTCTTATTTCACTCAGAAATATCTAGAAAACAAACAAACATGGTTTTGCATTTTTTTCTGGTGGACGTTTTAAAATGTATTTCAAAAATATCAACGAAAAATGGAGAGATATAAAATATATAGTGTCTTCTGATTTTGCGTACGTGTTTTTTTGTCTGTGTAATGTGCTTTGTATGAATTTACTGTTTTATTATATTAGATTACTGCTTGGTCTCTGTCTCTCTCTGTCTCTCTCTCTCTCTCTCACACACACACACACACACACACACACACACACACACACACAGACATATATGTATATATATATATATATATATACTTATATGAAGAATATTTTTAAGTATTGCATCGAAACACTGGTGTCATCGTACAGTTTTTTTAGTTGCTTTAATAAAAATAGATGAAAACATTTTAATTGAACTGTGTTTGAAGGCACAAGGTGTTGTTTAAATGTAATCATGTTATTTATTAAATATGGCTTATAGAACAGTTTCCAGCTGTTCCCATTATGTTAAACATGATTTTGACACTTATCACTTTGAGGGTGTCTTTCCGACAGCGATGTGTTGTTTTTTTGTTTTTAATAGTTACAGAGTGAAATTTATTGAGTTATCGCTAAGCCATTTACATGAGTGAACAACCACACTTTAGGGCTGCAAACTGCTGGTGGAAATACAATTGACCTGTTGCCTTCAGCACTAAAGTGGTGGAGGGTTTGTGGTTTCCATCATGAATAGGAACTTTGTCTTGTTCGCAATATCAGTAGCTTAAATTTTTACCCTGATGGCCATTTGACAGTTTCCTCCTCTTTTTTTCTCCCTGCTGCCCCGTCTGCCTGTGTCGGTCACATCCTGCTTAACAAATATGATGCAAATGGCTGCCAGAATAGATCATATCTGCGGTCACGCCGGAGGATTGTGACAGGTGTACGAGGTGGTGATGAGTTTCTAAAACTGTTTTAGACAAAGCGTCTCTGTTGATTCATGCGGCGATGCGCGCGCCATCGGTGGAGCAGTTTAAGGCGTCTGAACTGTTGTTATCTTAGGGAAGGGTCTGTGGATTGCACTAACCCTGCGGTCGACTAAACTTCACAGACAGCCGTATTGAGAAGCAGGTGGGGAGACCGCGAGGGGTCGTGAGAGTCTGATGAGAGCTGTGATGTTTGTTATCCAAGAAGGAGCACGTGCCAATCAAAGCATTTGGTGGAGGTGGCGGTCCAAAGCCTCCTGCAGCTTCCTGGATCATAATGGTTTCAGTTAAACTGCAAGACAAATGCACAGACTTCACAGTAGCTGAGCTTAGATGATATAATAAGGTCAACTAAAAACAAACAGGCTGATTTCTTACATTACGGTTGCGCAGCATTTTCATGCAAGAACATGCTGTGGGGTTGTTTTTAGCTGGTTTGGATTGTGACTTTGAGTCGGGGACTCTACTGCAAAATTATTGGAAACAACAACAGAAATAATTTGCACCCTCCGTGGTCAACAGGGTGAAACACACTATTTAATCTGTGTCTGGATACTACAGTCAGACAATAAACACTGTTCTAAACTAGGTGCTGAAAACAGGCCCGTGTGAAGTGTGAGTCCGTCATAAGAATAACATGAAGGTCGCAGGCTGCAGGTAGACAGAAAAGAGCTAAACAGAGTACAGAGCCTGTTATAATTCTGTTAGTAGATTCAAGAGAGCCAAAATGTTTCTGTCTTAGGGTGGTTCAATAGACACAACGATTTCGTTCCCTTTCCTTTGCCCTGTCTGTCGGTCTTCTTGTATCTGCCATCTGTCCTCTCACTGCTGTAACCAGAGATCCTCCGTCTTGATCCGATCGGTTGCTCTGTCACTCCCGGTCATCGCTTGAGCCAGATGCAGTTTGGATTCTCCAGTGTTTAAAGCATGTCGAACGTCTGGCTCCAATAAAGCGGGACGTTCTATTTGTAGGGCAGTGTAACGAGTTGGTTTAGCATTTCCAGTGCTGACGGGTTTTATAGCTTTTATCTAAATGATGCCGTCGAGCTAAATGCAACTCATCAGGCTACGTTTTCTGTTCTTCCACAGTCCTCAGAGCTTTAACGCTGTAGCTCGTTTTAAAATTGCACATCTGTCCTTTGGATCGAACCTAATCTTGTGATAACTTTAGCACAAAGATATATGAGGACACGCTCTACAGGCATTAGCTCATTCTCAGTCATTAAGGTCTGCACACAGACGTCATTATTGGCCACGCAATAAACTTCAGTGTGCCTCACTCCTCTCCGTCCTGTTGTTTTATAGTCGGCACGAGGGTTACCCTACTAACTAGCAATTTAGTTTGAATTGTTATTTGGGTTTGGGTTTTTAAGTATAGTTTGCGTTTCATGTGCGTATTTAATTTTTGGTCATCAGTGGGGCGTGAGGAAGAGTTTTAACTGAATCTCACATCTCACTATTTGATCTGAAGAAACAAAAGTCTAAATGGGCCGTTTCCCTTTGCTCATCCATGTTTTATGATTCATCTTTGTCTCAGCGGCGTGTTTAACAGCATGCACCTGTTCTCTCTACGAACGTTCGCAAATGAGTGCACGAATCCACACTGACATCCGGCCCACGTTTACAGCGCAAAGTAATGCTGTGCAGCCTGCAGAGTGCCACTCTACCGGTGCAGAGTACAGGCCGTTCCTCCAGCTGTAGATTGAAATGACTAGCGACTGAAGCAACGTTTGGAGCGTTGCAGCAACGGGGGCCGTCAATCGTGTTTCAGTCCGGTGAGAATAGTGCTGCCATTGTAAATGTTTAATCTCTGTTTGATCCCTGCAGTGAAGAAATTCCAAAGGAACATCATCAACATCGATGCCAGCGATGTGTTAGCCTGATGTGCTGCAATTGGAATTACTGCGACTCTAAGTTGCTCTTATTTATTTTAAGGTGCTAAAATGACCTCCGTTTATGTAGCTGGCTTCCTCCCCTCACCCCAACCGGCCAATCTCGGAGCCTGGTTCTGCTGGAGGTTACTTCCTGTAAAAATGGAGTTTTTCCTTCCCACTGTTGCCAAAGCGCTTGCTCATAGGTGGATCATATGATTGTTGGGAATTTCTTTACCTTACATTATTAATCGCCTTGAGGCAACTATTGTTGTGATTTGGTGACGTATAAATCAAATCGAGTTGTAGGAGATGTACATGTACAACTTTGTGGTCCTCTCACACTCTGGGGGAAACCTCATCACTATCATAACCAAGAATATGGGAGAGAGGCTTTCTGTGGAGGCATTGTGTTGTGAAATGAGGTTTCTTCTTATAGAAAGTTCTTCCTCCAAGTCTTCACCAGGTGCTGCTCATTGCGGATCATGTAATGAGTGGACTTCTCTATAATATTGTGGGGACTTGGCGTTATTTAAGCCGACTGATCTTGTGAACTTGGTTTATGTACCGTAAATAGATTACACACACAGTCGGTTGGTGGATTGAGAAACAAAAGGAACATCTTGCTGAGTGCAACACTGTGTTTCAACAGTGCAGCACAGCAGATTAAGCTGTCACACTTTAGCTACGTAGACTGGAAATCGATCTGTTATTATTGGTCTTGGTGTTTTCCTCCTTTCATCTTTTAAAGTACCAACATGAGCCATACTGTTGTTACCAGTTTGTCACATTTCCAGATGAATGCATGTAGGTCCTATATGAGGATATACTTCAAAGTTACTGGTCAGTTTTTACATTTTTACCTGCAAGCACACAAACTACAGCGGTGGCATTTATTCTCATGTGCTGCGTAACCTTTATGTGGGTGTGTGAGTGAATGTCATTGATCCTGGACGTCGCAGCATCTCTTCCTGGTGGTGCCTGGCTGTGCTGATGCTGGTGCTGGTGCAGTGTGTTTGTGTGGCCCTAAGCCAGGCTCCACCCCTTCTGCCTCTGCTTTCTCTGCCTGTAGCTAATGAGACAGGAGGAGGGATGAAAGGGAAGGAGCAGAAAAAGAGGAGAGAGAGAGAAGGAGGGGATGGGAGGAGGAAGAGGGAGTGGTCCAGGAAGGAGGAAGTGGAAATGGGGGGAAGGAGTGGGTCAGCAAAAGAGGATGGCAGATGATTTTTTTGTGTGTGTGAAATAGAGAGAGAGAGAGAGCGAGAGGGTGAGCCAGCACTGGTCACAGATGGGAAGGGGAGGGAGCGGGAGTCCAGGAAGCCTCTAAGGAGGAAGAGTGAGGGCAAGTAGACAAACTGACTGACTGACTGCTCTGTGGATTGAGTGACTGGTTGATTGACAGGAGGAGTGACCAGGCACTCAGCGTGGCACAATGGCAGGTAGGCACGTCGAGCTCCACCTTCATCATCACTTCACTGCAGCACGAATGATCCAGCAGCCAACAGTCTTCTTATTGTCCTGTGGCGACCTCACTACCTCTTTGACAGCATCACACTTACACATCCCTCTGGATTTCATCATCCACATTTTTCTTTCATGTGTTTTTCTTTTTACTCCACTCTCTCTGATTTCTTCTTTGCTTCTTTCTCTTTTCCCATCCATCCTTTTCTTTTGTCAACCACCTTTCTCCATCTGTCGGTATGTTTCTGTTCCCTGATTGCAGCCATGTCTGTGTTATCCTCACATCCGCTTTGCTTAAAGTACAGTGCTGTGCTGGGATGGAGATGGAAGTTGGCCCATATTGTGTGTGTTATGCTTACTGAATGTCAAATAGATGTGGGCTTAGGTTTATATGACAACAAGAGAATACCACTGAGGTATAACAACTGTGTTTGTGTGTGTGTGTGCGCGCACGTGTGTGTGCGTGCTGATTCAAGGGCAAATTGAAAAGTAGCCGGCGCTGCAGCGCTCTTTAAACAGGTGTCCTGTCAGTAGATGAGATGAAATCAGCAGAGGTGAACTCTGCTGATCTGTCTTTGTTTACTCTTGCCTGTCCCACCAGATGGCTCCTTTATTACTTTGTCTCTTAAGTAACGTTTAACAAGTCTAGTGCAAACGCTGCAACTCATCGGGTAGAAACACAAACTGACCTTAGGGAGAATAAAGTTAGATCTGTACACATCATATACATATGCAATATAGACTGTTCCAAATGTGTGTTCTCATATTAAACGTGGACAAAGTTTCAAACAAAATCAGTGTACCGTAGAGGCAGAGGCTGTCTTGTTTGTGAGGCGCTGTCAGTCAGAAGAAGCTTGGGTTAAAGCAATGGCTTCAGACAAAGCTTAAACTGAAGGTTTACACCAATTATTTTAAGCTGGACACAAGTATACTATGTCTCCTTTTTATGACCACATGGCCAAAACCCGTGGATTTTGTTAGGCATCACAATCATCATCACTCAGCATGTTGGTACAGTCAGAAGGTCCTGGGTTCAAATCCAGTTCCACCCTGTGACAGACTGGTGACCTGTCCAGGGTGTACCCTGCCTCTCCTGTCTCCAGCCAGAACTGGGTAAATGGATGGATGGTTTAAAAAGCTGATGTTAGCAGCTTTGCGACCGGTGTTAGCTGCGCTACACAGCCGTGCGTGTCTTTTAGTAATAAATGCTTTTTACAAGTTTCATATAAATATTTAGCAAAACATCTTTTACGAGATGCACACATGAATCCCGGCATGTCAACATAATAAGGTTAGCTCATTAGCATCAGATTACACAACCGAACCTCAGCTCAATCTGTTGCCAGCTGATCCAGCTCTGACTAGGAAGAGGCTTGTGTGAGCTGTGCTAAAACGGGCCCTGTACAGGAAGTGTAATCCTCTGATTTAGGGACCGATCCGAAATCAAAACGTAGAAAGTGTTTTACATTCTAAGGACTTTATGTCGTAGCTGCTCATTTTTTTTTTTTTTTCTCTATTTCTCTCCTCAATTAAGTGTACTCAGTAGTCGCGGTAGTTTAGATAAACGTGATTACGGCAGTAAGCAGATGAAAATGAATCATTCTTCTCCCACCTCTTCATCCTTTCTCGGTTAGTTCAACTCGTGATCTCCTCCCACCTACATTCTGGCTTCTCCCTCCTCAGCTCATAACTATTCCTAGTTTTGCGTCTCCGTTTTCAGCTTGTTTTAATTATTTGTGCTCATTCCTTTATTTTGGGGGAAAAGTCAGCAAACATTTTAAGCAGTTTCTATGAGGGCTGACCTGCGATTCTGTACATGCAGTGATTATGTCCTGGTGACACTGAAATTACATTTAATTTATACAATGAGCCAGTATAGCTGTATTTTAAGCCAGCTGGAGAGTTTCTTGCTTCTGGCCTATCGATGGACTTTTGTAAGCATGAGTTATAGTAACTTTTTATTGCCTTTTTATTTTTGAGTTGTCAGAACCCACATTTAGGCCATTATGGTGACGAGCTGTTTCAAACAGGGACACACAAACTGCTTTTTCACCGAAGAAGAGAAACAAGGATGGAGGCCTGAGACAATCCCACCTTAGATGCCGGTCCGCGTAGGACAACTCTGCCACGCAAATCTCCCCTGAACTTCATGTTTGTATGTAAATTTGAAGCTTAATTTCCTCATGGCTTCTTCCTGTGTCATTTGACTATGAAATGTAACACGGTAAGGGTAACAGTACTGCCCGTGTCTCGGTTTACAGTGCTGAGCATCGTGTTTCCTTGTGCTGAAGCAGTGCAAAGTATAAAATCCCTTTTTTTGAAGAGTGGCGCTCTTTTACCCCGAGCTTATAAATAAACATTTTTGCACAAATGCTGCGTTCACATGATGACTTAAAAATAACGCAGGTCAGGGAGGAAGTTTGTGGTTGATCATCTCATTTTCTTTCCACTTGTGATCTTGATCTTGTGGTCTTTTTTTTTTTTTTAAAGCATAGTTTGTTTCAAATAAATCCATCTTTGATGTTGCCTAGCTGTTTTTTTTGCTTGTTTTAATGGTGATATTTGAATTATTTGTAAATAAACTATAGCTTTATTTGTCTTTTAAAGTTGGAGCAATAGCTGATGTTTACAAATATTTCTTATTTTGTTTGTGATTGTTAGTTATATCACTGTTTGTTCCTGTGAAGTAGACAAAACTTTATTATCTCTATTAAAATGAATTTAAACCTTCATTAACTGGTTGCTTAAGAGTTGAAAATCTCAAACATAAGAACTCTACAATAAATGTGATGGAAGATGTAATCGTCATCTTACACTTACAAATGACTTTATTAGGTACACCTCACTATTCAGCCAGTCACGTGGCAGCAGTTCATTGTATTTAGACATGTAGACGTGGTTCAAGCCAAGCAATGGGCCTGCAGGACCTTCGTCATTTTTCCATACTCATAAGATTTTGAAAGCATTAACTTTTGGATGCAAATATGTATTTTTGATCTGGCTGATGTGTCCAACTGAAAACTTGTCTTTCACTTTATCAGGTTGTAATCTGATAATGTGGGTCACAGATTGAAATAATCTGCACCGGGCAGTTTGCCTTTGATAAGCTCGCCGGCCCACGATGATGTCATCACGGTGGGTGGAAAGATGGTGCACGATTAGGCGGAAAAGACCAGAGGTAGTCAGCTTGGTGGATGTGTGTGGGTCGGAGTCAACAGCGGCACATATTAAATCCTGTATATTTATTTATTAGCAAAAAGTATCGCTTTAAAAAAAAAAAGCATGTTTTTTGCTAATGCATACATTTACTGCAATGACTTATTTTGAAATCTCAAAAGAGCGCCGTTAAGTCACTGTCTTACAATAGTGCATTAACAAAAAGTCTGTGCCTGTGGTGGCATTTCTGGAAAAATAAACGCAGCTTAATTTACTGCCCTAATGCTGCAGCTCCACAGTAAAAGCATTTAACTAGCTAAATGCAAGTTGGCATCCAGTGTTGTGGTCACAGAAAATGTAATAATTCTATTCATGGAAAAAAATGCATCTACAAAGAGGAAATGCGGAGCTAGTTTGTGTTCCTGCCCCCAGATTTCTCTGACCTGCAGTTTGAAGCCGCGTTTTCTTAACATTCTCATATATTAGAACTTAAATGTTCGTGATTTCCTCTCTAATACGCAAAAACACAATAACAAAAAGCTTTGTTTCTCTGTCTTATCCCTCCGTAGTTGCATATACTTGGTTTTGGTTTTCATCCCTGCTTTTATTCTTCTTCTTCTGTCACTCACACTCATTCTCAATCTAAATTATTAAAAATGGTCCCGATACCTTTAAGCTCTTGTCCCCACCTAGAAATTTAACACCACTGATTCACAAAGCGGCAGCCACAGCAGCAGACATCCCTAACACCCAAACAGATGCTTGCTTTTAAGACAATAACCCCAGGAGTTCACGTTTAGAGCTGCGGTCAGAAGTTTACATATTACATTTTTTGCTTATCATTGGTATGAATGTCACATGAATGATGTCTCCGAACACTTCTCTTTCCGGAGTGGAACGGTTGCACGGCTCACATCTTTAATGATAAGAATTAAGTGCACATGTTTGGATTTATTTTGGATTTTCTTTTATCCACACAGGGTCAAAATTCCACCTCCAGCCTCAAATATATGAGCACTCACTTAAAACTATTAATGAGTAGTGCTGAAGGTTCTATAGTGTCATCAGGCCTATTAACTTCTCATTAGTGATCGTATTTGACTACAATTGTAGTTTCTCTTTGTCAGCATCAAAAACATTTATGCGGACAACACTCACTGATATGACTGATACTCCGAAAACTGTGACGGACCCCTTCATGCAAGATGTCGGCCCCTCCCTGAGCCTGGTTCTTCCCAGAGGTGTCTTCCTGTTAAAAGGGATTTTTTTTCCTTCCCACCGTCTCCAAGTGCTTGCATAAGGAGAGTCATTTGATTGTTGGAGTTTCTCTTTTATTATCATTGGGTCTTTAGCGTACAATATAAAGTGCCTCGAGATCAATGCGCTATATAAATAACACTGAACTGAATTGGAAATCATTATTTTTTTTTTAAGCTGTAAAGTGAGCTTTAAATCCCCACTGACTGAGACGTGCTGACCAAGAAAGAAGCTCCTGCTCCGAAATTAATACTTTTAAGCTCAACTGAGTTTGTTGATTAAAAGCTGGGTCCGTGTCAAGAAACCAATCACTTTAAATGAACTATAACAATTTTGCCAAGAAGATCTGTAAAAAAAAAAAAAAAAAATGCCTGAAGCTCGTTGATGGATACCGAAGGCGTTTGGCCGAGGTGCAACTTGCTAAGGGACATTTAAGCAAATATTAGTGGGGGTGTTTGAGGGTGTAGTTATTTTTACTTTTTTCAGTTTTTTATTAAGTAATCTTTTTTTTTTTCGCCATTGCATTTGCAGCTGCATGTGGCTCCTTTTATCTTTTCTGGTTTAACTCTTGAAATGTACATTATGAGCTCCCAGAATTCATTAAAACTGAAATGCTAAACACTCAATTTCTCTAGATGACACGGTGTCTGCGAGCAGTAACATGGACATGGAGGACCGGGTGTCTCACCTGGAGCAGAGGCTGCAGTTGCAAGAGGATGAGATCCAGCTGCTTAAGGCGGCTCTGGCTGATGCCCTGCGCCGGCTCGGCTATTGTGAGGAGCATAGCCAAGGGAAGCAACCAGCAGGCGTTCACGCTGGGAGGAGATCTCTGGCCACCACAGCTGCAGCACCACCTACGAAGGGTGAGAAAGCAGCCGGAGAAAAGAGAGTCAAAGTCCTGATCCTTCTCTGAGCAAATCCGATTTCTCATTAGTCACATAACATCAGTGCTTCTGTAAAGCTGAAACGTGTTGCTGCTGTTCGTAATCCAAGATAAATGTGATCGCTCTCTAATCAAGCGGTTTCAGATCCCAGCTACATCTATGCTGCAGTTGTTAACTTTTACTATGTTGGTATTTGGAAACTATATAAATACTTTAAACTGACTTAATACTGCCACCGCTAAACTATTTACACAAAAGACTTTTCATTTACGCTTGTCACAAGTGACCAACTTCTGCTAAAAACCAAAAAACTCAATCAAATAAATGAAAGCTGTGTGTGTTGCCTTGTCAGCTGAACAAGCAGAGCATGCAAATCACATTTGCTTAAATGTCAAATATAGAAG
This sequence comes from Hemichromis elongatus, assembly GCA_015108515.1. Classification (NCBI taxonomy): domain Eukaryota; kingdom Metazoa; phylum Chordata; class Actinopteri; order Cichliformes; family Cichlidae; genus Hemichromis; species Hemichromis elongatus. The sequence goes on along the minus strand of VUQR01031613.1, from coordinate 57,085 downwards.
TCTGCCGTTTCCCGTGATGACATTGATCTGGAAGTGGTAAATTAAAGTTTCGTTTGGGAAGCTGTACACACCTTGTGCTCGTGGCCTTTTCTTTGCTTTCAGTGCGACAGCTCCTGCAGGCTCTTCCCTCCCGACCTCTGAGTAACGGCTACATTCAACAGAAACGTCTCCTTTCTTCGCCTTCATCTCCAAAGAAAGAGGTGCTACAGTCTATAAAGAGGTAGGATTAAGAATGGAAAATCCTGCCAACAAACATACCGAACACAACAAAATGAGACTCGATATGTTTTCAGTTCTCAACGCTGTCCCTTTTTTTTTTTTTTTTTTTAATCCCCTATTCACGTTAATGTTGTTTGAAACTATAAGTTTAATCGATTAGGCATTAATTTAGAAATCAACTGTCGTTTTAACCCATTTAAACCAATTGTGACTCCATGTTAAAAAAGAGTAATGTTAATGTTTTTCCTTTAAAACATCCTCTTCCCTTCTTCAGAAAGAGTATGTCCACAGAGCGTCTCACCGTGGTGAGGAGAGAGATGGGGGCGGAGAGTCGGAGTCGAACAACATCCTCCAGCAGCTCCTCTGGTGGCAAAAGGTAACAGCCTTCATCTGTGGGACGGTGTGAAAATATAAACTCTGCTTTTTTTTACTGCAAACGTACCAACCACAGAGTAAACCACGTTTGTTTGCAGATAATGCAATAAAAGTGCTCCAGAAGGCAACAACAGTCAGGGTCAAAGCAGTGAAGGTGAAATCCAACAGAGAGCCAAAGGCCTACAGGTTTCTCAAAATTATCCCTAATAGTGCATAACTTAAAGCCTTAATGCGTACAGAGGGTGAGTTATAAGACAGGTTTTACCTGCCATACATACCAAAGTAATGTTTGTATCAGGCTGCGCGTGTTCTGCTGTAATGTTGGGCCTTGCAGTGGAAAAACATTCATTATGTCATTAGGTTTGAACGTCACAGCGCGGGAGACGGTCTCAAGTGGTCATTTTAGGGATTGCAGTTTTCAGCACTTCCAAGCAGGCTTCATTTTTGCTGCTCGACTGTGTTGCCATGACAACCAGTCTGAAAACTCATTTTTGCCTAACAAGCTTGGCGCCTGTGATTGTGCACTGTGCGGGTCAGAGGATTGTGGTGAAGTTCAGTGGGTCAGACTGTGGCAATGAGCTGTCTTACCGCTGCGCTGTCTTCTGTCTGTGGGCAGACTCAACTATCGGTAACTGAACCAGTCTGGCTTGATTTTACAGTCTGTCCCAGTCAGATACTGGAAAAATGGTGAAGAACAAGTGTTCGGTTAAAGCAGTGCTAAAAAATAAGGAACCAAACCCTCACAGGGTATGGGGGGGGGATACTCTCCACCCATTATCACCCCAAAAAGTGCAAAAAATGGTATTATAAATAAAGCAGTCTCAGTGTAAATTTTAGTTTTAATATAGTTTGTAGAGAAGATTGTGGTATTTTAGGTATGACAGTAGGTTCAGTCTCAGATACCTGGATGGATACATGGATAAAATGAACATGTGTGCAGTACACCTGCAGGAAAACATAGGAAAAAACAGCTTCTACAGTCAGTAGATGTTTGGAGTTGCTCAGCTGTTTGACTTTAAAATGTTGACTTTATAATGGACACGTATCAGCATACCACAGCAAATGAATAAAACACGTGGGTCCCTCATAAGCAAAAAAATAATGAGAAAGTTTATCATTAGTTATCATAGTTATGAGGCTGTGGATACAAGCGGTGAAAATGAGCTTTCTCCGAGGTTGGCTGGCTTCTCCCTTAGAGGTAGCATGAGGAGTTTGGCAGTCTGGGAGGGGCTACTCCTCCACACTGAAAGGAGCCAGCTGAGGTGACTCGGGCACCTGACAATAATGCCTCGAGGGTGAGGTGTTCCGGGCATATCCCACTGGGAGAAGGCCCTGGGCCAGGCCCAGGACTCGCAGAAGAGATTATATCTCTTGGCTGGCCTGGGAATGCCTTGGCGAACCTCCGGACAGGCTGAAGGACGTGGCCAGCGAGAGGAGGTCTGGGCTTCTCTGCTTAGGCTGCTGCCCCGACGACCCGGCTCCTAATTAGCGGAAGAAGATGGATGGATGGATGTTTCATCATTCATCAGTTCAGTCTTTGGTGTTACTCGTTGTTTTAAATCATCCTCTCAGAGGTGTTGCTAGGATGCCATCTTAAGGTGGAAACAACAAAAATTTTGGTCTTTAAAAAGTAGGATTTTTTTGACAATGGTGCAGTTAGGTTTTTGAAAAGGGGATTTAAAAGAGAGAGCTCAATTTTTTTGGGAAGTTCAAGACACCAGGGTTTATTTATTTATTCACGACGATCACAGTGATCACCACTGAGAAAACTGCAGAAAGCACATAAAATGGGCTACATGCAAACAACTTCCTATCAGCTCAAGGACGCTTTTTACACATGTAATCCCTGTGATGTCCTAATATAAGAAAAAGATGATACATTTCAGCAGTGCGTGTCAATTTCTTACATGATAAAGAAATGCTGCTCTGGTAAATGAAACATAGCTGTCAGCAGAACTCTGGTTCAAATGGGAAGAAACTGTGAAATTAAAGAAAAACTTTTACTACTCTACTCTACTCTACTCTACTCTACTCTACTCTACTCTACTCCTTTCATTCATGTATCATATTTCTAACAGTTCTTGGTAAAAGGGAGGTGTGGTAGTTGTGCAGAAAGGGATGTGCCTGCGCAATAAGGAAGTGCATTCTGATTGGATAATATGACCTCTCAGGCTGAGCTAAAAGTTTGCAGAGTGAAGGAGGAAGTCCGTGTGTTGGTGTGGCTTTGGACAGGAGAAGAACCGCTCTGACTGCTCACCAGTGTTGACGCTTAGTGTAACGGAAACATGAAGAGATCACCCAGGTAAAAATGGTTCCTTTACAATGAGTAGTCAATGATTGACTAGGATTGAGTGGAAGCAGACTTTAGGCAGAGAGGGTTTATTTGGAAATCATTTGAAAGGCAAAGTCATGCTAATTAAAACCTAAGTTGTTTGCATGTCAGAAAGGAAAGTGTGTAGCTTTAAACCTTGGATGGCTGGTTGAATACACATAAAGAGAGGTACTTTTTTTTGTTTTAGTTACAACTGGACCATCAGTCGCTGTTTTTATGAAATGAGAACTAAATACAGTTTGTATTGGTGGGTAAATGCATTCAAGGGTTTTTACCATCTGAAATGTTTGGTTGTTTTCACTCCAAGCAAAGTGAGCAGTCAGTGCTCGGGTCTGGCTTGAAGACTTTCAGGGGAAGTGGAGCTGGTTTTTTGAAACCGTTGTCACGCAAACCATTTGATGCAGTCGAGTCTGCAGGGCTGCGGGTTGCTCTGGGGAGGGGCAGCTGCATGGTTACATGAATAAAACAACAAAGCTTGATGAGTTAGTCGACCGTGAACTTTATGGCAAGGGGCAGGTCTTGTGAAAAAATGCTAAACTAAAACTACTTTAGGTTTTAAATGTTTGGTTCAAACAAATGGAAATAAATCGAGTTATCAATTGCATATATTGGGAAAAAAAACCCCTATCTATCTATCTGGCTGTTATGAAAAGAATAATAGCTTTTGTTCCCTGAAGTGTATTTCTTTGTTACAAACTCATTCGATTATGCAAATGCTAAACCATTTTAGGCGTAAGCTGCTGTTTTGGCTACTAATGAACATTTCTGCCTGGTTATGAAACGCACACACAGACAGATGGGACTGAATGTGATGTGACATCGGACCAGCAGCTCTGTACTCAGCAGATCTGTCGGCTAACTCATTATTCCTTTAAACCTGACTGATTCTGACAGCAGATGAGACAGAGCCGCTGCTTTGCCGGACACCCTGAACTTCAACAAGAATATTGCACACGTTCCAGATTGTACAAAGTACCCCTCATCATCTGTCCTTCTTTACTTTGCTGCTGAGCTTGGTGCACTTTTATATTCTATTTAATTTTCAAGTTTTCCAAATTAATTTGCTGATTACCGAAACGAGTTAAGACTAGCTAACTGAGCGTCAGTTCAGGTATGTTGCTAAGACTTTTGTTTTGTAATCCTCTGTAGCTTTCTGACCAGAGATGGGAAGCTGTGGGACCGATGTTTCCATTATCATTTCTGCACAGCTTGCAGAAACATTGATAACATTGATTGAACATCCTGCTCTACATGCAGCAAACATACTGAGCATGTGTCTGGTTGGAGAGCACTATTCTGCACCACAGTGAACCGGTTTAACATCGATGTGTGTGTCTTTATTTTCTTAGAATAAATAATATCAAAGTCAGGGTAGCGGGAGTGTTGTGCAGCGTTTTGCCTTACGGGGTTAGGATAGACTAAGGAAAAGATTCATATCAGGTTCAGTCTATCATCTCTTCCTTTTTGTGTTTGTATCAGTTGGATTTAGTATGTATTACATAGAAAAACTCAACTGTATGCTTCAAACTTTGCCTTTAACATTCGCCTGTTGAGGTTCATAATTTTACAAGAAATCTGAAGTTGGATAGATAAATCTAGTCCGACTCTAATGATCATTAGAAAGAATAACATTGCAATAAAAATTTTGATTTTTCTTATTTTTCTTCTTCGATTTCCACACTTTTTCTCCCTCTTTCACTGTTTGGTAACTGTCTGATGCCTCATAAGCGTCAGAGTTGATTAGTTTAGTGTATTTTGTTTTAGCCCTAATGTATTTTACACACGAGAAAGTGAAAATATGAAGAAAGCCGACTGTGTTCATGTCTATTATGATAGCTGCTGCTGTACTTAAGTCCTAATTGAGCAGGAAATGGATGCATGCACTCTTGACCGCTCCCACCACAGTTCAGAGGGATGAGTCCCATTACTCGGACCACAGCATCTTCTGCCTCACCGCGTGCATCACTCTAATCTCCCAGATGGATGGAACTAGTTCTTAAGAATCCCCATAAGAAAGAGAGAAAGTCTCTCTTGTAAACAGCAAAAAATGATAAGCAAACAAAAGCTTTTTGTAAGTTTGAGCTGCGTGCAAAAAAAAAAATATCAGTTTAATATTTCAAACCGATAAGTTTCAGATAAAATGTCCAGATTTCGTTGCATGTAAAAAGTGGTTAAAGTTCAATATATTTAAAATGACAAATGGTCCAGCACAAAATTACCAAAAATGTCGGTCCTTTCATCTTTCTACAGATGCACCGGTGCTCATTAGTGCCCTCTGGTCCTTACAGGAACCCTTTGTGTTTTCAGAGAGAACACAGAAAAGGCCAACTATCCGCCCGGTGCTGCATTTTAATGAGAGGTCTGTTTGTGCATTCCCTCTGCCTGGAAACCCGGCGACTAGTGACAGCCGCTGCCGTTGGGTCTTAGAGGCAGAGTTATGTGCCCTGTCCGGCTGCCAGTTGCGCAGCATGCCCCACCATAATTACAGGTTCTGGATCAATCTTGTTCTGTTATTGGCTAGAGCCATGCCACGCCTCATCTTCCTGGCAGACCGCTCTTACACACGCAAACAGAAACACATGCACACAGTTCAAGGAACAAACAGGGCTTTATGTGGTTGCTTTAAAGAGCCGAAACCCCTCCTGGCCCCCTCCGACTGCACAACAGACACAACAGACGCCACACAGGCCCTCAGATGACTCGTCTGTTTGCTCTGCCGTCTTTTAATCCTCTTCAAACACACACGCAGGCTCTCATCTTGTTATGTGATGGCTTTCTTTTCGCACATGTGCCTCGTTCACATTGTAACTTGGTCAAGCTTCTTTTTGTCGACTGGTCTGTTTTGCATTGAGGTTTTATGCTCTCAGGTTTTCCCTCTGTGGTTTTCTTTTGAAAGCCTTCAGGGAGTTTCCTCATATTTGACATAAATGTTCAAAGAGGTAGTGATTAGAATATGTAGCAAAATGTTTCCTCACAAAACGCATAACATCAGGAACCAAAAGATAGTTTGTGTCCACAATCATTTACTTAATATGGCAAAATCAAAAAGGTTGGCAACGTTGAAAAGACGCTTCCCAGGAGTTACTGAGACTTAATAACCAGCATTAAGAAGAACAAACATTCTTCTCCTACAGATCCATACATAACAGATCAATGCTGGATACCTTTATAAGTACAGCAAATAAATGGATATTATATTAAACTGATTTTCTCCAAAGAATAAAGTAAATCGGAGTAAATAATAGTGTGCTTGGACAGCAGGTAAATATTGAACTCTGTGTAGTGAGTGCCTGCTTATTACATTCTTCCCTTCTGAGCCTGAACAGATATTGGATTTAAACTTAAGTCTAAACTAACTTTGCTATGCCAAGATGTTGATTGTAGCTTTAAGACGTTCATCTTTGTTGGCAGTTTCAGCCTCTAAGACCCTGAGACAAATATCCAGAGTCGCTGCAGTTTTCCTCACAGTACTATGACTTGCACTGTGGTTATACAATAAATCTACATGAGAAGGAGGAGGAGCGTGTTCCCTGCTGTTATTTGTTTACTCTCCACCCTTCCTTTGCTTGCGTTTCCATAGAAATACTCAGGAAAGTCAAGCACGTCTTTCTTGATTCTCTTGTTGCTTTGCGAGGACCAGACCTCCATTTCCCTTTTATCTTATCAAGCCTTACCTTTATTGCTGTTGCTGTGGTGACATCCAGCTGTCAGCCGAGGCAGCGCTTCAACATCCCGATGCCCTGATTGGTTGACGGCATCCAGACAGGTTAGGCTGAGTGCTCAGCATGCACCGAAATGCTCGGCAGGCAGTTCTGATTGGGGGACATCTGCAGCTCTAGCTGATGTGGCAGGTATTGACTGACAGGTCTAATCATGCGTTCTGGCAGAGTGGCTGACTCGCTGCTTGTCATTTTTACTTGTAAATGCATTTAGCTTGTCTGCCTGGCATCTTTTAATTCTGGTCACTGCGGCGCTTCTCCGTCACACGGTTACACATCTGCCGTGTGTTTAACTGATAGGCGCCGACGCTGTCTGCGAATACGAGTGGACTTCTGTTTGCTTTGTGTCTGCTGACTCGTCTTTACAAACCTGTTTACACAGCAGAATCAGCAAGTTGGAAAGTTTAAGGCATCAAAGATGATGTTAAAGAAATGTGCATTAACTTGCCCAGCCTGGGGCAAATACAAGCTACTTGGTTATTTTATATTCATTTTCTAGAAATATAAGAAATGAGCCTTTAGATCCTAATCAAACCTTTAAGACCAATCGCTTTTTTTGGCTTGTATCAGATAATTGTGAACCACAACAAAGCTGCAGATTTGTACCCCAGTTCCTGTTTTGTTTTTGTTTTGTTTTTTCTGTGAATATTCAAAGAAAATTCATCTATTAGATATTTTTTGCTATGTTTTCTGACACGGCATGAGTTTGACCAAACTCCTGCTCAGAAGCTGTCCGTCCTATGAATGACCTCTCCGCAGGCATGTAAAATCTCTACAGCACCACTCTTTCTTTTCTCAGCTGGAGATGTTATTTACGTTAAAGTGTGCAGTATTGCGCCGTAGCTGTAATCGTATCCACCAGACCTGATCTTTCCAGTTCCTGCCTCATCCGTCAGCGGGTTGTTGACATGCCTGTGCTGATGGAAAGCTCCTCAGGCCTCTAGTAATACTCCAGTTTTTAAAAGTAATCTAAGGAGTGAAAATGATGAGTTTTCTCAAAGGTCATACTGGAAATGTTGCGCATCAGTAATGACTCATTTTGTTAAGAAAATGCTTGAAAAGTTGTGTACATCTTTGGACATGTGTGGTACACCCTGTGTCTGTCTGCTCTCTGTTTTCCATCAACTGAGGGTGGGGATGTAGCATGCAATGAGTAAATAATTAATAAAGACATAATATAACCACCTCTGAGCACTTTTGGCAAACGAGTGTAATATTTATGCTGTTTATCCTGTAATGTACTTGGTGCAAAAGAATATTAATTGAAGTCATATCACCGTTTTTCTTTTTGTGTTCCAGCAAATCCAAAGAATGCACCTTCAATGCAGGTAAAATTAAGTTGCTTTGCTTTTGTCTGTACTGCTCTGTGTGTGTGTGTGTGTGTGTGTGTGTGTGTGTGAGATAATTGCGTTAGCTATTATGTGTTACCCTCCAATTACTGTTACACTTTAATTTGCTGTAAAGAGGATGAGCAGCCTCTGATGTGTGAAACTCAATTAGCCTTCAGGAGTCCTCAAAGAACTCTTGAAGGATTCTTACTGCTGTCATTTCCAAGAAATGCGTTTTCTCATCAGAGGTGCTAAACTCTAAATTATTTCAGAGCATGTTGGAAATGCAGAAGAGTTCCCATTAAGACGAGTACGAGACTTCTGGAGATTTTGAATATGTTGCAAAATGAAAGATCTGTAATTGATAAAAAGTGTTTAGACGCGTGAGGCTGTTTGTCTGTTTATACATTTTCAAATTATTATATATTAGACAAAATGTGACTTTTTTCAAGCACTGCTGAACTGTGAGATGGTGTACCGTTTTGCTTTTTTACTTTGTTTTTTTTATTGGACATTTATGCAAATTAGTCGAAATTAATTAAATGCCTCGTTGCATGCAAGGCTTTATATGAAAACATCATTGTCTAAATGAAAAGTTAGAATTCTGACTTTTTCCCCCAGAATTTGGAAAAGGGGAAAAAAAGAAAGACGTGCCCATTTTTTA
>VUQR01031613.1:32959-44856 GCA_015108515.1 Hemichromis elongatus | reverse complement strand
TATATTTAGTTTTAGTTTTATTAATTTTTATTTCTCGAATAAACGGCAGTCTTTTCTGTAGTCCTTGAAATCCGTCCCGTGTCTCTGTAGAAACACGAGAAGCCAAAGTATGTGTTGTGTGTGGCATTCGCTGAGAACGGAGACGCCATCACAGGAGACTCCAGTGGGAACCTCTACATCTGGGCCAAAGGTACGATCTAAGCCAAAGTCCGCCAGTCACAGAAATCCTGGCTGCTTGGATTAACGAACGATTGAGCACGTCTACGTTTACGTCTACGATGGTTTCAATAAAAACGGGAATAAAAGAAAATAAAATCAAAGTTCTGTTCGTCTTTCATCACCTAAACATGGGCATAAAAGATGTTGTCTCTCCTAAGTAAACATTCCCACAGGCAGTTTGGATTTTAAATGAGATTGAAATTATTCATTCATCGTTATGTGAAGCAAGGATATCTGCACTCTGATTTCCTGTGTGTTCTGACAGGTGGTACCCGCATCAGCCAGGTGGTGTCAGGGGCCCATGAAGGCGGCATTTTCTCAGTTTGTGTCCTCAAGGATGGCACCGTGGTGTCTGGAGGGGGCAAAGACCGCAAGGTGGTGCTGTGGGACCACGATTACAGAAAAAAGGCAACGATGGAGGTGAGCCTACTGAATTCTCCTCCGAGGAGAAAACAGTCGGAGGTCACGAAATTTCTGTGGAACCCACTTTAAATATTATTTTAAACTTAGGCCTTTTCTCAGTGTAGAGATTAAACTGGGCTTGTTTTTAAATAAGAACTTACTCAAAGAAAGGATTAATGATATATTTTGCAATGATCAAAACATTAACATGCATGTGTGTGTCCAGGTGGGGGAGTCGTTCGGTCCTGTTCGGGCTCTGGCTGAAGGTAAACCAGGAGAACTCTTTGTTGGAACCACCAAGAACGCGATCATCAGAGCTGCCTTCCCCGATACATTAACGCCTCTTGTACAGGTACGCGCTGATTCAGAAATTCACAGGGGGGACTCTAACAAACAGTCTAACGTTTTGCATGCTGCGTTTTTAAAAAAGAAATGACGTGATGTGCTGCAGGGTCACACAGATGAGCTGTGGGGTCTGGACAACCATCCCACCATGGAGCAGTTTGTTACCTGCTCACAGGACAAACAAGTTCACCTGTGGGATGCCCACTCCCACCAGCCCCTCTGGAGCAAGACCATCGAGGTGAGGAAGAGTAAGGTTGTTGTGAATGAAGACGGCGTTCCTCCTGAGCCCTCCCGTTCAGTCACATGCGCTTCGATAACAAATATGTCGTCTTCTCTGTGCTTTAGGATCCAGGGAGGTCTGCAGGCTTCCATCCCAGTGGGGCTGTTCTGGCTGTGGGGACCATGACTGGAAAGTGAGCCTTCCAGCTGAAACAAGTTAAAATTCAGAAACTGAGCACTGACAAAAGATTTTCTACAAGATGACTCGATCTCCTTTAATGCTGGAGATATTAAATCCTTCCTATTTGGATCCTTGTGATGCGCATTTTTCCAAATGTGTGTGTGTGTGTGTTGCAGGTGGTTGGTGCTGGACACTGACACTCGGGATCTTGTTTCTATGCACACAGATGGCAATGAGATCATTTCCAATGTCAAGTACTCTCCGGGTAAAACGTCATCTGCTCATGAAATGTTGCAGCTCAGACAAACATTCACATTTCAGCGCGATTTTCGTGGATTTTCCGCTAACTTCACTTTGTGTCTGCAGACGGTAACTTCCTGGCTGTTGCTTCCCATGATAACTTTGTTTACATCTATGCTGTAACTGAAAACGGACGAAAGTACAGCCGCGTGGGGAAATGCACTGTAAGTAGATGCTCACATGGAGCTGTTTATAAGTGAATTCCCATTCTTACAGCGATCACTTTTCATAACATCATATTTCTAGTGTCTGAAGGCTTAAGTAGTTGACTGAGGTTAAAAAAAGTGAAATGGTATATATTGCTGTTATTCCCTCAAAAATAACATTAAAATCTGATGAATTTGAGTCAGAAAATAGAGTTCAATCCTCCCTCTACATGATCTGCCTCTTCCCCAGGGACACTCCAGCTTTGTTACCCATGTGGACTGGTCGAAAAACAGCCAGTACCTTGTCACCAACTCAGGAGACTATGAGATCCTCTTCTGTAAGTCACACTTTGTGTCTGTTCGCGCGCACTTGCAGCTCACTCTCTGATTTTACTGTCAATCTAAGAACCTGCTAAAACATGGAAACTCATGTCACTGACATCTCAAAGTTATGTGCATATGTCAAGGAATCTTTTTGGGGTTTTTCCTTCTTGGGTTTTCAGGGGAGGCATCCAGTGGTAAACATGTGACCAACATGGACACAGTGCGCAACCTGGAGTGGGCCACTTCCACCTGCACTCTGAGCTTCAACACCTTTGGTAGGTTGATAAAAAATTTATTTTTTTTTAAAATCCATCCGTTTTATTACCCTTCGCCTGAAGCAAACGTGGCTTTCACACAGTCGTTTCTTCTCCTTGCGATTTTGTTTTGATGGAGAAGAGGACGGTGTTTTTATGTGGCCGCAGCTAAAAAAACACTAAGTGACTGAAGATGCTGTTTCGCTGTCTTTGTCGTCCTCGTGCTAACTCTGCCGCTGGCGCTTTCTTTCTTTTTTTTTTTTCTTTTTCTTTTTCTTTTTGTCTTTTTGTGTCTTGCAGGAATCTGGCCAGATGGAGCAGATGGCACAGACATCAATGCTGTGTGCAGGTCACATGACAGATCCCTGCTGGCCTCTGCTGATGACTTTGGCAAAGTGCACTTGTTCTCCTTCCCCTGCTCTCAACCAAGGGTCGGTCACGTTAACTCACGGCGACAAACACAAAGCACATCAGAGCTGGGGTCTGCGTGTTTGTATGCTCGTGTTGACATTTGTTCCGCTTCGCAGACACTTTGACTTTCAACACTGCCAGAGCTGCGCGGAGCCCGTGATTAGGTTTTAACGAACACTGGGAAACCCAATGAAAGCTCAGCAGAAATATCAGAATACCTCATCATTACCAGGCCTGTAATGTGCACAATGTCTGCCAGGTGTTTATATCGTGCTCACAAACCGTTGCAGGCTGTTAGACACCTTTTTTTACAAGTTTTCAGTTAAAGCCTTTTAAACTGGGGCTGTAAACTAAATTGTCCATTAAGACAAACTGGCTGTCATTAGTACAGAAAATCACAAGCTGTAAAAAGTTACAGCATATTTTAAACAGATTTGGAATGAAGCTGAGTGTTTAGTTGCTTAAAGCAGACAGTTGCGTTTCATGAACAGCTGGTACAAATGCAAAAAACCCGACATTATACTTTTGTTTTACATTGCCAAAAATCTTCACGATTATTGAAACTTAGAGGGTTCATGAGATGATTCGTGTGACGAAGAAGGTTAACATCGTTTAAAGAAGATGCTTTTCTTCTCCAGTAATTTATATTTGGCATTATTTGGTATAGGAGCTCTGTTCGTGTAGCAGTCCAGAGGAGAGCATCGATTCATAGAATTAAATAAGTCAGACTGCTGTTGAATCAATGGAGCTGGGGAGGAGATGGGTTGCAAAGTGGCCTGTAGGGCCAGCAGCAGCTCTAGCAAGACTAAAGCAGCTGAAATAACTTCCCATATGAGATTGTTTAACTTAATCTGAATAAGATGTCACTCTGGTTATGATGCACACAAATTGACACACCTGAAAAAGAAAAGTGGAGACCGATCACGCTCGTTTCCAGCTCCATGTTGTTGCTCACAGTCCAAAATAAATTTACCTTGTGCTTGTTCAGCACCTCAGTTCCTCCTGAGTCTGGAAGGACCAGTTTTAGCTCCTCCTTCTTTAGGCCAGAAAGTTGGCTGCCCATGACAAAAGGGAAGCTTTGAGCTGCAGCTGATTGGGGATTCATTCTTCACAGCCAGAGATGTGTCTAAGATGACTATGTTATCATTTGCTCTCCGCGACATCTTACAAAGCGCAGAGCAGGATAAAACCGAGCATTTAGCGCAGTGACGTATCCGCCAGGTTAACAGTGTGTATAGTTTATACACCCTTCAAATAAAGAAAACATGACACTTTCATTTAAAATTCCCAAAGGAGCATGTTGTTTACTTTTAATTCACTACTCCTCAACTCCTTTTTTTTTTTTTTCTTTTCTTTTAATCCAGGCTCCGAGTCAAGAATACGGCGGCCATAGCAGTCACGTGACCAACGTTGCCTTCCTGCACGATGACAGTCACCTGATCTCCACTGGTGGGAAGGACACCAGCATCCTGCAGTGGGTGGTTGCCTAGGCAAAAAATCATACACCCGCATCTCTGACTTCCACTGGAATCCTGTCTGACCCTGGTCACATCTTCTTCACCTCATCTTTATCCTCCTGCTACCAGGGGGCAGCACCTCCTCTGTGCCTACTGGAATTCAAAAAAGGAAAGAAAAGGAAAAAATGCGCCACCATAACTTGACAGACCCAGAGATGTGACACCAAATAAGTACCACTGGAATATTTTGAAGTGTACTGCTGTTTGTTATAGAATGTAGAGAAATGACTTGTTGTAATGGAGGAAATTACTAACGTTTCCCATGAAAAATCAACTACTGCAACTCATCTGACGATACGGGTGGCAACACAATAAATCTGCAATTTTAGCATTATTACTAACTCGGCCTGAACTTTTTTTTTTTTTTTTTTAACCCTTCAAAGGGAAGTAAATCTGGTCTAAATTACAAGCCTGTCTGCAAGGTTAGGATCACAAATACTGCAGTTTGTTAACCATTTTAAATGCATGCAACACAACGAGGGTGAAAGATATAATAAGACTTCAGGGTTTAACATGATGGTATTTTTCAGATGTCGGTTTCCATTCATTTCCATAAAGTGTAAATTTCTTGAAACTTGTTTGGGGTGTATGAACTAACACAATACAAAAATAAAGGAGGCGTGAGATGCACTCTGATGTACTACACATTGAACTGAGGTGCTTAATTAGATGATTACATCGAATTTAAATCAAATTTATTGAGTGATGTAAAATATCTGTGATTTGAAATAACAGAATTAAAACACGAACCTTTTAGGATCCCTGAGAACATGTAGCTGTCTTTCCTACACCTGGAAAAATCACAGCTAAAATTTCAAACTTGTGCAAAGATTAAGCGTAAGATGAAGGTGTGATAGTCCAAAATCATAAAGAGTGATGCGTATTGGCCGATATTTAAGCAAATTAATGTCGTATAAAATGGGTGAAATGTTCCTTTTTAAAATGCTTATAATAAGCCCTCTGCCTACTTCTCTACACTGTTACATCACTAAGCATTTCCATACTCTTAAGGTGCAGATTGTAAGTATAGTACAGATTGCTGTTGGAGACTGTAAACGGTACAAAGTGTCTGTTTTGTCCCGAGCCCTTTGATCTCCCCTCCTACCGCTGAGCTGCTGTTTCCGATTGTACTACTGCTGTAAATGTGCTGAGATGGCACTAGATGGCGCTACACCGCAAGAGAATGAGCATGACCGGGGCTCCCTTCCTCCTGTAGATGTTGTCTAAAAGGTCTTTAGAGTAAATATATATTATGCAGTATATCCGAGTGGCTGTGTTATTTTAATATTTAACTGTAACAACGATGAATGTTAGAATTATTATACTCGTGGCACTTTTAGTAATCCACAGAGAGGTAATGTAGGTTGCTGTGCTATGGAAGCTTGGGCTGTGCTTTGCCTTCTTTTGTCTTGTTAATAAAGTTTTTACCCAAATGCACATGATGATTTTTTTCCCCCACTTTTATTTCATCAGCCAAGAAACCGAACATGATGCATTGATGTCAGTAATGTAAATTAATACATACTAAACACACAGTCTTTAGCAATTAACTGCAGAAAGTTGGCGGTCTCTGCGCACTATGTGCCCCAGAATCCGCTGACACCGCTCTGTGATTTCACATGGTCTACCACAGCCCTCATTCCCAATCCCGTTCACTTTGTTGAAATACCACTAGCAGTGGATTCTGGGATATTCATAGTGAGGAAAGTTCTCGACTGGACTTGTTGCACGCTGGAATTAAACGAGTTCCCGAGAGTGACCCACTCTTTCACAAACGCTGCGCGAGCAGTCAGCATTGATTTTATACACGTGTGGCCATGCAAGTGACTGGAACACCTGGATTTAGTGAGACGCCACTTTGAACTTTATCTGACACGTCTTCAGCCCCAAGCTCCATCTACCTCCTTTATCCTGATGTTGCTGTCTGCTAAGATTGCCACATCTATCACAACTGTGCTCTTTTGTTCCTTTTCAGCCACCACTACGTCTGGTTGGTTGGCCAACAGATGCTTGTCTGTCTGGAACTACTGCCCCAGTTTTTCTCAACCACCTTTGGCGGTACTTAGTAGTCCATATGTGGCACAGATGTTCATGTACACTATCCCAGTCAGTTGGTTGTGCCTCTCAGTGTCATTTAGCGGTCGCATAAACAAGCAACAAAATCCAACACATTATTCACCAAGCTCGTGTTATCAGATTTGCTTACATTTTCACATGATTAATAACAGATGGAAAATATTTAAAATGAATACTGGGATGGTTGAAAGGAATTCTAGAAAATACTGGTAATCAGTGATGATTATTTGCAACACTTCCATATTTGTAATGATGTACAGCAGCAGTTGTGCAGTTTCTTACTGTAGAAAGCAGGAAATTGGAACCCAAGGAAGATGACTCCAGTGTTTATTCAAAGAAGAACAGCAGAATGTAATAAGCATAGTGACACTGCTCTGGTATGGTCATGATGGTCACGATTACCTCTATTAGGTGACATATCCAATGACATCTAATGTTCCCTTTGTAAGAAGAAACAGGGCGCCGTTTATCAAACAAGCCCTGACTGCTGCTGGCAATAAATGTACTGCCCTCTTATGAAAAGTGCAGACCCTTTCCTCCAGCTCCATTTCCATGTGGCCTAATGCAATCTTCTCTCACATGGATTCTAAAAAAAAAAGAAGTTTAATCTCATTAGAAAACCCAGCAACATGGAGAAGTCGTGGTACTCTTTTCTGTGCTGCTAGATTTCTAATCTTTAGTTTTTGTGTGTTTTGTATTTTTGTCTCAGACGTTATTAACTTGAGCCCCACTTTTACCTCCCAACTATTCCCCGGTAGGTGAGAGTGCAGCCGGTCTTTAGAGATTTTTATTTTTATTAAGTCTTGTTTATATCCCCTCTTTTCTTCACTTGTTTCCATTGTTGTCTGGAAGTTTCTAAAAATGTATTTTTTCTTGTTAATTGGCTTATGTTTAAGTGAACATGTAATTAAAGATCTTTTAAAATGGCACATATAAATGTATAAATTCAAGATAATGATTTGAGTTTAATTGTACCAGCAGAAGAATTAAATTTGGGCATTTAGATAAAATCAAAAGTAGCAGCCAGGTGCTACTAATGAAATGCACGACATTCACTGATGATCAGCAAGCGTCACCACCTCTAAAAAAAGACGGAGACTGTGCGTTACACCCCAAGGTCAGACGGTGCAATTCTCAGAGAATATTGCAAAAGCCCAAGAGCTCCATCTGAGACTCTCCAGGCCTCAGTTACCATGCTAAAGGTCATGAATGTAGTGGTTTACACATTCAGCAAGTGAAAGGCTGCTGTTTTGGAGAGACGAATCCCTTTGGTGTTCAGGCAACAGCTGAAAGTAAGCAATTTTTTTTTTTTTTAATGACAGTAGAGTAATTAGGAAATACTCTGAGCAAGTAATTTGACTTGGGTTGTCAGGAGGAATCCTCCTTTCTCTGAAGAAAGCATGAGAGCATGACTAAGGCTGCAATGATGCATCTGAGGAAACCACAAGATTTCTGGAACAATGTCCTTTGGACAAGGTGGAAATGTTTGACCAAACTACGCAGTGCCGCGTGAGAGAAAAGATAAATAGAACATATCAGCTCTGTTTGTTGGCTCATATCAGTATGGTGGCAGTGGACAGCGCAAACACCTCATACCAGCACGGTGGTGGAGGGGTGATGATTTGGGTTTGTTATGCAGCCACGGGACCTTAGCCGGTTGCATTGGGTTGTAGCATGACTCTAGCAGTGAACCATGAACTCCTCAGTATCCTAATATTTTACAATCAAACACGAGGCTTTCTGTTTGAAACGTTATTGTGACCCCTGAGGAGATGAGTGTATAAATAAGGGTTTGGAAACTGGGCCGAAATTCCTCCAGAAAAATGTGAGAGTCTGATAAATTCATCCATGAAAATGTTAATTTAAGTTATTGCTGCTGAACTACAGAATGATGTGCTATGCTTATGCTGTATACTGTATCTGATGTGTCCTACGTGAACATAACAGCAGCTGACCTTATGCATTACTGGGAGGCATTCACAAGATATATGCAACATATACCCAGCTCTACCCTAATAAATACAATAACACTTGTGTTTCTGTTTATATTTGTAGTTTATATCTGTTTTCATAACTCAGCTGTGATATGACAACAAATATGTAATCTTATGAAATCATGAGGTCAAATGATCACATGATGACTGTGATTTATACTAACTAGAGGAATACATCCTTTCAGTCCTGCCTCATACAGCCATTAAATCACCTTTTGGCTTTCCAGAGGATCTAAACCTTACGCTGGGAAGTGAGGGTCTTCTAATTAATTTATTTCACTATCAGATAGTCTTTATACAACATAAACTACTCTCCTGATCTGGTCTGAGGACCTTTGATTGTCAAAGAGCCCCATCACCAGCAGGACTTTAGTTAAAACCACTTGAATTGCAGTATCTCGAATGAGTATTATGGATTTCTTTTGTCCAATTACACGAAGCAACATTTTGCCTACCCCGGCTTTAATGCTACTGTAGAGCAATAATGGTGTGGACAAAGTGATTACAAAGTGAACTTTAGAAGCTGCAGGCAAAAATCAATGAAAGCCAGAAGCAGACACAAACTAATGAACAGAATTAGCTTTTTGTAGCATGATTCGTAAGCTGGAAATAGTTTAGTTTGAAACCAAATATTTAGAAAGCCTGTCTCAACGCAGCAAAATTGGACAGAAAATACCGTCATTGGTTATTCGTGTTGTAATTTGTCTTTTTCTAGACAAATTCTTTCCCTTATATACTTCTATGGAAAAAAAAACTTTCACATGATCTTCTGTATTATTTATAGGGTATAATGTAAAGCGCCTTGAGGAAACTGTAGTTGTGAGTTGGTGCTGTATAAATAAAACTAAAGTGAATCTGCAAACAAAGCAAAGCATAACGGGTTAGCATCCTTACAATCACTGATAACAGATCCTCTTTTTATCTCTGGATTACCAAGGCCTGTTTCCTCATGATCAACTAGTCTGTGAGTATGTACTCTTCTGCTGATCGGAGAGAGCTGCTGGGTTCTTCTAAATATGGCGTTAGCTTCTCTGAAAACATTCAATTGTCTAGAGGGGCTGTAGCAGTAGGTGGTGAGGGTATTATTGATGTGTGATTCATGGTTGGGGATGATTCATCACTAATTCCATTTTATAAAGATACCAGCAAGTGTTTTATTCTTGTCGGACGCACATTTCCCACGTGGAAAAGATGCGACCGAGGCATACAAGGCCCTAAACGTTAACATAATACACAACGACGTTTAGGAGGAGGGGGCATGGAAGAGACAGGAATGCTCAGGCTTATTAGAAGGACACGTTAGAAGACGGAAGATAAAATATTCCAAGTGTTTTAGTAAGATTATTGTAGTTTACTCTGGGTCTGTACTGAAGGATATCGTCGTACATACTACAGGAAGAAACTGGATCTAGTTGAACGTGGCTACCTGTTTGCAACATTGCAGTGCTAATGCTCATTGTGCATTTACACATCAGACCATCAAAATCTGTCTGTAAAGACATATTGTTTGTCAGTCAGCTGATTCATTATGCTTTCAAGGCACATTACTAAGAACTGGTTGATGTATGTGAGTGTAAATAATTCACAGATGAACTGCGCTGTCTTTCCAATGTGTCTTACTGATATTTATTTGTAGTAATATATCATTTTTTTTCAGAATGTCAGACCGACTCAAAGCTGTCTTATCTGAGTGCTCTGGAGGTGGATTTCATACCAAAGTCGTTTGGGTGTGTTACACAGCGACCGTGGTTCAGGGGGTTGGGAAGCTCATCTTGTAACCGGAAGGTTGCCAGTTTGATCCCCAGCTCTCTGTCCCGGTTGTTGTGTCCTTGGGCAAGACACTTTACCCTACCGCCTACTGGTGTTGGCGTGATATGGTAGCCTCGCTTCTGTCAGTCTGCCCCAGGGCCGCTGTGGCTACAACTGTGGTTTGCCTGCACCAGTGTGTGAATGAATAGTGGAATTGTAAAGCGTTATATATAAATGCAATCCATTATTAATGTCATTTTATACATACCACATGTCCTGAAGAGGAAAGAAAGCTGGATTTAGATGTGCTATAAAGAGATGGCTGTGACCAACATCAGTTTCATCTTAGACAGACTTCTGGTGTTAAGCGGTCTGAAGATGTTCAGCTCTTGCGGATGAAAGAGACAAACAGAGATGAGGGTCATGCGTACGTTCTTCAACAATGAGCATGTTTCGAGATACTCGTGCTGATTCTGTTTCCCTCTGAGACCTCGTCTGTGACTGAGGTAGAGCAGGTCATCTACTAACTGCAAGGTTGCTGGTTCGATCCCTGGCTGGCTTCTCTTGTCAGCACACCGGAGCAGTCTGAGCCTTGAGTCGCTTCCGATGGAGTCGTCAGCATGTCAAAGTACTGTGTGAGTGAATGACTGCTCGTTACCATTTGGGTATCAAACCTGCGGCGAGCCTATTGAACGGTCCAGATTTTGGTTTGTGAAATTGATCCTGTGTAGGTGGCCTGTACTGGGAACATGTTGACAGCAAACATCAAAAATAGAAAATGACAGATATGCACACAAATAAACTCAGGGGCCTCCTGTGCTTCAGTGAAAATTGAGTCATTAATTTCCTTACAAGGTCGATTCAGTTCAAGAGCACAAAAATAAAGTTAGGTGTCTATGTCTTCCTTAAGGTCACCTTCGGTTTGTGTCCTCTGCAGTCCTTCGTGAGAGATGCATGTGAGGTTAGGGCTGAAAACTGGAGTTGGTTGGCAGCTGCTTCCTATTTTCTTAAAGAGGCAGTAGAGGTGGATGTGAGTGTGAATGGTTCTCTCTGTGGACTGTACTGTTGCCCAGTGACAGACTGACAACATGTTCAGGTACCACACCCTCTGTGACCCCAGTTGGATAAAATATTTAAGAAGAGAAAATATTTTAGAAAATTAGGAAACTGAATGACCTGCATGGCTGCAGTTTAGCTGCAGGAGACAGAGCCATCTGTGTCTAGTGACAAACACTAGCACAACTATATTAGCAGATTTAATGCAAATCAGGCAAGACATGGGCTACAATTTATTGATTTTCAGTCTGGTCTGGTTGGCCTTTTCTTCACTGTGACAGGAGAACAATGGAGAGGGTGGACGGAGAGTGGAGTTTAATCCAACTATACCATTGGCTTCTGTCTGCTGGGACCAACGATATACTTGGCATAAATTAGGTCGAAAAACCAGAGCAGACTGACGTCGAGACAAAACTGTAGAAACCAACAATCACTTAATCGTCTGACATCACAAAACTCATCCAGACAATTAGTTTTGCACTGCTTTACATTTGCACTGCTTTACATTTCAAGATTCAAGATTCAAGATTCAAGATTTTTATTTGCCATTTGCACACAGGTCCATGTACATTGGAATTCTTGTGCAGAGCTTTCCAAGTCAAGTCACACTTTACAATACAAAAATATAGGACAGTAAGAAGCAGAGGATAAAAATAAAGTCCGGGTTCCTATTTTCTATTTACAGGTAAAAACAAAGCGATAAG